>JACGTP010000140.1:37976-150382 GCA_023678845.1 Mischocyttarus mexicanus | reverse complement strand
AGTTTCTAGCCTATTATTTATATGTGTGTGTGTGTATATATATATATGTATTATAATATTATACGCAAATTTGTAAAAGACGAAGAAGAAGCAGTAGCGAAGCGACAGCCGATTAACGCAATACACTTGCACATACACATATGTACACATACGTGTTCATATTTCTTAACTAATTTATTAAGTATTTTCTAAATATATTATTAGATAATGCATTTATTATGAAAATATGACGTTACTCTATTTTAGTAAACAAACTCAGAACGCAAATTAAATATTATTTATTGTAAATTAAACATCGAAGTTATATCTTAAAATTTGTAGATTTTTCATTGGAAAATGGATTTATAAAACACTTTCATAATAAATGATGTATTTAGTTGTTCTTTTTTTTTTTAATACATATGTGTATGTGCTTTTAAATAGAGAAGATAGAGAAATAGAAGAGAGAGAGAGAGAGAGAGAGAGAGAGAAAATAAAGTTAGGAAAAGAAAGAAAGTGAGTAAAACATAGCAGCAAATGAAGAAAGTTTGCAATAAGTTCGAGTAAACTGCCTGGATTCGTTCGATCGATACAACAAATAAAAGAACAATTAATTGAAATAATAATATAATTAATAACTTATTAGGTTTAGTAATATTGTTTGGATAACGTACCCCTCTTCTCGTTCTTGAAATAAAAATTGTTTAAAAGATCTTTAAACAAATAAGATAAAATATTTATTTTTATTAGAAAGAGAAGATCAGAGATAGTCAAAGAGAGAGGAAGGAAGAATGAAATTTTAAACAATAATAATAATAATAATTAGGATAATCAAAAAGAACGTACTCATTGTTGTACGTTTTTGAGAATTTGTTGAAAACATCTTTCGTTCTCTCGTCAATTTTTAAAATATTTCTGAACCAAAAAAATTGTGATTCACTTTGTTTGTAATATTTAATCTTTATTAATCAATTAAATATTATTTTTAATTATTGAAAAAAGAAATAGAATGAAGGATCAAGCTCGACAGATCGTTCTCAACACGTCGAGTATTCGAACATCTTTGAAAGGAACGACACGTGTTCGTTCATCCGTAAATTCGTTGATCCTAGGATACCTTAAAGGGTTGATCCAGGGTTTCTTGGCAGTCGGGAGGATTTAAGGACTACATTTAGTTTCCAACTTGCCAGGTGGGTAAAGGTACTTCGAACGAGAGACAAGTGTCCTGAGACAATCTATTGGTAATGTCCTGTAAAATGGGTTTAAACTTATTCTCTTGTTTTCTTTTGATGTATTTCTTTATTTCTTTGTTTCTTAACTTTTTATTTATTTATTAATATTATTCTTTAAATTGTCAAAGGAAATAACAGAACACTGTGGGTGAATCTAAAAAAGTTATTGGAAACATATTTCACTTTTCCTTTCTTCAATTAAATAAACTTTTATTTAATATTTAAATGAAAGGAAATTAAAGTATTTTGACATTTATCGATGATATTTTATTGTTTTTAATAAATATTTCTTTATGGAAATAAAATTGTATTCCAAATGAAATAGACAACATTTCTGCTTGTAGATAATTGAAATACTTCTTACTTGATGTATAGAATTTTTTTATAAATTTTTTATGTTAGAATGATATTAAATTTGTATATTAACAATATTTTATAATTGTATATTTTATTAAAATTATTATATTAATTTCAATTAACATTGTTTGTAGAAAGATTTTTATCTGTTCCAGGAACAAATATCATTTTACTAAACATTTTAAAAGATTCTTATCAATAAATGCAATATTACAATAATAATAATAATAAATAATAATAAAAATATATTATCTGTAAACTAAAAGCAAGAATAATATTTGTTCACAATGCTAAATTTCAACAAAGATTTTCCAAGAAATCCAATGATTTTTTAAAAACTTCGTCAAAGATTTTCCAATGAATAAATTGTTGTATAATTGTTTATAAAAAATATGAAACTTCCGAAATAATTTATTATCAATTTCCTGAAGTATTATTATTCTATTCTTTGTAAATATGTTGTTGTCAAAGGTTGTGCATTTTCGTGTATAGGAGAGTTCTCTCTTTCACATTTTATTGGAACATCAATCGGACGCAAAGGGTGAATTATTTGGTTCAGTCGATGTAAGTATGCATGTGTCTATGTATCCTATGTATGTATATACGTATACATGTATGTATGAAAGTAGAAATAAAAGAAAGTAGTGACAAAAGTCGAAGTATTCTCGAGACGACGTTGAAATACGTTTCGACCTCTTTTAACCTTTATCCTACTCTCTTTTTCTTTCTTTCTTACATTCTTTATTTTTTCTTCCTTAAACGAATATTTCTACCCTCTCTCTCTTTCTCTCTTTTTTACCCTCCGACCCATAATTTTTTTTATTCAACTTTATCTTTCTATTTTCCAATAAGATTTTCTTTCCAAATTGAATAAATAAATATTTGTATTTTCTTTTTATTATCAAAAAGAATTATAAGTAATTTTTATCGAAGGAATATATAAATACGAGTATGTATAAGCACGTGTACAGTGATAAGTGTAGATGACAGCAAATCCAAAACGTCAAAGTAGAAAAATCTTTGACAAATATGAAAAAGGAATTTTCTTTGAAAAACGGTCGAATTCTTCAACGATGGAAATAATTTCTCTTCAGTTTCTTTACAAACTCTTCTCATCTTTCTTCGTTTTCTTCTTCTTCTTCCTCTTTTTCAACTATTCTCTCCTCTCCTTGCCATGAATTGCGTCGACGAAACTTTGAAGAAGTTTGAATAATAAGAGTCTATCCGAAAAAGGGAAAAGACGTAGCCCGTTCGTAAAGCGTCGTTCGTCTATTCGAAAGGAAAACGAGGAACAAAAAGAATGAAGAGAGAATGAGAGAGAGAGAGTAGAAAAGTGGAGAAAGACGGGTTAGCAAAATTCCGTTGAAGGAAAAGCTATTTTCATGTAAGACGTTCCCTTCTTGTTTCCACCCTTATTCCACGTTACTTTGCTTTTTCGCGATCTACTTTGTTCGTACAACAAAAAAAAAGAGAGAAAGAGAGAGAGAGAGAGAATGAGAGTACAAGGTTTTAAGATGATTCGTTGCTTAAGGGATTCATCTTGTATGATGGCCAGTTTTCTAACCATTTTTTAAGAATTTTTTTTGACGACCAATCAAAAGATAGGACTTTGAAATTTTTATGACATATTTAGTAACATTTCAGTAGTGTGTAGAAAAATTTTTAGGCAAAAGTATCCATAAGAATATAAATTATACCACTTTGAAGACACCCATGTTGAAATAAAAAAGTTGTTGAGTGTCTACATGGCTTATCAGTGTTTTAAACATTTTTTAGGAATTTTTTTTGACGACCAATGAAAAGATAGAACTTTGAAATTTTTATGATATATTTAGTAACATTTTGGTAGTGTGTAGAAAAATTTTTAGGAAAAAGTATCCATAGGAACACGAGTTGTACTACATTTCGATGACATCTAACTTAAAAACAATATTTGTTAAGTGTCTCCATAATTATAGCTTATGATTGGCTTATGATTGATTTATTTGACAAAAAACAATGATAAAGAAGTGTGTACGTGCGTGGGAAGGAAGGGATACACTGATTTCAAGACGAATTCATGCTACTTCAAAATATATTTACCAAGGATTAATCCCTGTCGTAATTTTTAAGGAACATCTAAAATTTATATTTCCATTTAGAAAAATAAATCTTATTTCCTTGAATAAGAAAACCAAACTATGTACAATACAAAAATATATTACAAATAAGAACAAATTGTTCGAGTGAATAGAAATAAATCGATCGTGTCGTTCCTATTATGTTAAAAGAAAATTTACAGCTCCCTATTATACACGAAGATCTTTAAAATAAATTTCTCTTTGTATGAAATACAATTCCTTTCATGTAATATAATCAAACTACTTGTTTTTTATATAAATTACTTTCCAAGCTAGTTAAAGGATCGATAAATTGAACGAGAACGAAAGATGTTGAAGATGGTATCAGCTTGAAGCATCTTTTAACAATATTTGTTATCATATTTTAAGCTAACTAATTAAAATAATATTATTCTGTAATATATGCACAAAAAGATAGACAATATTATGTATAATATATATTTTTAATAATTTTTAATAATTATATAATACAAATAATAATTATATATTAATATTATCTTTATTATTAGGTTGTCAAGTATGAAATGGAGCTAACAATGCACGTAATTGAATTGTAATTTGCTCCATTTTATACTTGACAACCTAATATTAAAATATTATTAATATTATTATTTAATTATAATATTAAAATAATTTATATATAAAAATAATGTATTATAATATAATATTATTATTAATATTAATAATAATTAAAATTATATTATAATAAATGATTTATTTATATAAATGTGTGAACGTATTTAAGTTGGTGGAAAAGAAATATCTGAATTTCATATTGAACAATAGTCCAAAATCCGACATTGTTTTTCCACCGAGCCAATATATGAATAAAAATTAATGAACAAATTAATAAGAAGAGAAAATAGAATAAGTATAAGTATTAGTATAAGTAGAAGAGTAGTAGTAGAAGTAGTAGAAGTAGTAGAAGAAGAAGAAGAAGAAGAAATAGAATAATAAGAATAAGTATAGTAATAGCAGAGAATAATAGCGAAGCAAAATATGAGGTACACAAGCTCTAATCGGTTTAAAAGTTCACTCGCAGTTTGAACGACGCGAAGCCAGGCAATTACCGTTGATACTAAAAAAAAAAAAAATGAAATAGAAAAGGGTTAAAGAAGGATAAGTGTGTAAAAGGCAGAAAATAGTTCTTTTTTTTTCTTACAAAAGTATTAGAAAAACGTAAGGAACGTAGGACGTGGAATAGAATAAAATATGTCGAAGAAATTAAAATAATATTAATTAAAAAAAACACACAAATTAAAAAGACAGAGAAAAAGAAACACACAGGTTAAACCCCTCGCCCAAATTCATCGACACCAGACAACTCAATTCACAATTTTCACATTTTCAGTTAAGTCATTCATCTACACACACTCACACATGATCGTACATTCACGTACATGTGTCAGACAGAATCAACACAACTCATTCATAAACCACTCATACGTTTTACTTAAATGATTTTTTTTGTTAAGATACACACACATACTCACACTTAATCAGGGTTTCTCAAATATTTTGTTGTTTCGTGGTGAACCCTTTTACTAAACCAGCAAGCTAATATTTACCCTGACCCTGGATATTTAATACGAATTAAAATATTTATTAGATAATAAAATAATTCTTTCAGTATATGTAAGAAATATATAATTAAAACACCATGAATGAGTTTCTGTTTTGAACATCCCATAAGAAAAAATTGTGACCGATAAATGAGAAACCCTGTTCTCTAAAAATGATAATAATTAATTATGTTATAAATATATTTACAACATGTATAAATGTGTGTGTGAGTGTGTGTGTATCGAGTAAATATAAAATTAAATATACTCACACGATACACACACACAAATACATATATATATATATACATGTTTTGTATTTTTTAAATATTAGCTTGGTGGAAAAAAAATGTCGGACTTTTAGTAACAATTCAATAAGAAAATTCGACATTTATTTTCCACCATGCCTAATATTTATTCGGGCAACGCGCAATGTTTATTTCGTCAAATTAGTCTCTTTTCATTGTATTCGTGTCAATTTGACGCGAACTATCGGAAAATAAGAAACAGAGAGATAGAAATAGAAGAAAGAAAAGAAATAGTTCGCGCAAATCTATCACAGGACAGTCAGGAAAATGATTTTGTTTTCTTACGAATAAGAATTTTTTAGAGGAAAAGAGAAATGCCCAAAAGAGATGACATTTAATCGATCTCGTTTCAGGCATGTTTACTCTTGCGCGTTTTATGTTGATTTATGGAATCATTTGAAGTAATATGATTTAACGTTGTTCTTAAAATGGTGTTGCGAGAATAGAAGAGATTTTTTAAAATTGTTAATAATCATTAGCTATTTTTTTCGGTTTACTAAAATACATTTTACAAGATCCAACTTAGAATAAAATACATTTTACAAGATCCAACTTAGAATAAAATACATTTTACAAGATCCAACTTGGAATATAAAATATATAAAACAAACATATTTAAATATAATATAATGTAATTAAAATAATGTATAATATTATAATATTATATAATATTATATATATTAGTTGTAATAAAAATAAGTTCATCATTCTTTATCTTGAAATAAACTAAAAATTAATAGATTTCATTTGACCCCAATAATTATTTAAATTAAAACAAAAGCAGTTTAAACATTGAAGGCATGTTTTAAGCCAGTTTGGTTTATTGAATGATGAATAAACGACGTAACTCGTCGCATAGTTGCAACAAGCATATTCCTCCTTCACCTCATAGTCGATTAATATTAATTATTATGAACGTTTTAGATTGGCCCATGGAAACCAGGCTAAGATGAGACTAGGTGAGTGAGTGTATGTGTAAGAGAGAGAGAGAGAGAGACAGAGTTGAATGTAAAATTTATTTATCGTTTCGGTTGAGAGTAGTTAGCATGAAGCGTCATGAAAATGTTCCTAACGGGACAAATGGTCCGGCAGGTGTTTCTAGGACATTATTAAAGCTCAGAAGTATATATATATATATTTATATACCTAACGTTATAGTCTTTAATAATATCGAGCACAGGTGCACACGAATAACGATAATTAAAGTATACAAACTATTATTTTCTTCTTCTTCTATTTCTTCTAGAAGAAAATAATATATTACAGTGAAACCTTGGTTTGTATGCATAATTTGTTTCATAAATGTTTTCGTAATCTAACAAAAACTGTATATCAAAGCAAATTTTGACATAATTTAATATACATAACAAGTCACTCAATAAGTTTCGGGTCTTACACATATATGGCAATACTGGTTTTATTTAGAAATCATATGGGTTAACAACAAACTTAAATAGTAATCGGGACTTTGAATCAGTGAATTCAGCAAGTCAAAGATTCGTGGTTCGATTCTTGGTTCAATCAGTCCACGGTTCTACATTTTTGACAGTTCTTATAAATTAGGGAGTCAGCCTGGATTGAAGTGTTTGTTTCGTTTCTCTCTCGAATGAGTTGCAGAATTAATTAAAGTGTGATAATAATTTTCAAATGAAAGAACAGTGATTGTGTCAGGAATTATTGATTAAAAATACGATTGATTGTATTAGAAAGATAAAATTATTTGATCAGATTTACTTCTTAGTTAGACATTTCTTTGAAATAATTAATAGAAGTTTAATATATGCTCTTTGAAATGATAGAAAAAAAAATATGTATAAATGTATGATGCATGTATGCATATCAAGTTGAAGGAATACTTTTCCATTTCTTGAAACCCTTTGCGTGACAATATGTACATACATACATACATGCATACATTAATACAAACGTACATGGAATGTACGTGTTTCGATGTATACAAAACCAGGGTGAACAAAAATGAATGAGAAAAAGAAATAGAACAAGAATACAATATAAAAGAAAATAAAAACTAACTTCGTGTATGTTCTGCTTGAATATAACAATATGTGTGTGTGTATATTTATGTGTGTGTGTGTGTGTTTAACAAGGGTGTATTACTCATTCGTTAAAGTAGCTAGAAGAAATGTTATGCAGTTATTACGTATGCTAGAAACGTAACCCTGATAAATAAGATACAACAAGATTCCCCAAATGTTCGAAGATGCTAGGTGCAACTATTACGCTAGGCCGAAAAATAAACGAGGAAATATGAATGCGTTTATGGTTGCACCCAGCTTTTGGGAAAACTAAAAAGAAGAAACTCTCTCTTCTTCTCGTTGAATCGGAAACTAGTTATTAGCTTTGTTTATTTTCGAAAATGGTAGCTAATATTTTGGATAGAATCAACAACAACAACAACAATAACAAAAACGAAAGTATGATAATATTTACATGTACATTTTATCGAGATTGAGTCTGTGTGTGTATGTGTTTGAGAGAAAGGAATATATTTTCTCGTTCAATTACATATTCGAGTATTAAACAAAATTTTTTCTAAATATTACTACTTAAAATCTTTATCTCTGATTTATACTATTCTCTTCTTATTTATTCTTTTAAAAATAATTTATTAATTATTTTACATAGAACTTTACTAATTAATAATTATACAGAATAATACAGTATTCCTGTGTTTCTATTTCAAATATAAACATTTGAAGTTGTTATTACTCGTTTCGCGTAAACCCTTCATTGAAATTAAAATACACTGCACTATATTAACACATTAATAACTCTCTTTGCTGATCAATAAATAATTCATAAAATATATAAATAAAAAAATTAGACACCATATCAAAATACTTGACAAACTTATTTTTAGATACTACTTTTCCTGTCATCCTAAATCGTAAGAATATACAAATAAAAAAAAGTGTTACAAGTAACTCAGTAAAAAAAAATATATTAACTGTATCA
Source organism: Mischocyttarus mexicanus (assembly GCA_023678845.1). Taxonomy (NCBI): domain Eukaryota; kingdom Metazoa; phylum Arthropoda; class Insecta; order Hymenoptera; family Vespidae; genus Mischocyttarus; species Mischocyttarus mexicanus. The sequence goes on along the minus strand of JACGTP010000140.1, from coordinate 141,848 downwards.
AAGATTCATCCAAATATTTAAACTATTTATTACAACATATAATTATTAAATATTATTTAATAATCAATCTCAGAAATAAAGAAATAATTCTATCTTCAGTTGCTTTAGATTATTCGATAGAATCACCTATGATAATGTTCAAAGAGAGCTTCTTCTTCTTCTTTCGATCTTCTAAACGAACTATAGTAAGCTATAACGCTGTTTAAGTGTATCTCTTTGCTAGTATCACACATACACACACACACACACATATATATTTTCAAGGCAAGTGGGATAACGAAGTTGAAAGTGTCTTCTCTTCGTCTCTCATCGTATGACCGGCAATAGCAAATTCTCTCTCTCTCTCTTTCTCTTTCTTTACTCACTCACTCTCTTACGTATATACGTTTTGAACTTGCCGCATACGTTTACTATGTCCAACGTTGTTAATTACCATGCACTTTACTATCTCACAGTCGACTTGCCATCCTAGCGCATACGCGTTCTATCCTCCTCCTCCTCCTCTTCTCTCACTCTCTCTGTCACTCCTTTTTCCTCTTTCTTTCTCTTTCTCTTTGTTTTATCTCTCTCTGTCTCTGTCTCTTTCCTCTTCAAACAACGACACTCCCCATAGTCTCTTTTCCTACGCTTACGTTCTAAAGAGTTCACTGTAGGCATATTCCTGTACATTTATGTGTATGTATGTGTGTGTGTGAGAGAGAAAGAGAGAGAGAGAGTGAGTGTGTGTGTGTGTGTGTGTGTGTCTTTTATCTTCCTCGAAGATTAAATTATCGATTAACTCAATCGTGTTGTAAAAGAGAAAAAATATACTCTTCTTAGGGAACCTGTAAAAGATATCATGTACCGGGTGGTTTATGCAACTTGTGCATCGATGTAACTTCCAAAATATATTAAAATTGCATGTGTATATTTTTAATACATGGCTACGATATACTATTTTATTTTATTCATTTGAATGGGTACACTATGCTATTTTATTTTTTTATTTTATTAGTTTGAATTGGTACACACTATGCAATTTTATTATACTATGCAATTTTAATTACAGTATGCAATTTTATTAATTTATTTATTTTACACTATGCAATTTTANATAAATAAATAAATAAATAAATAAATAAATAAATAAATAAATAAATAAATAAATAAATAAATGAATGTGAAATCCTGACAAGGTTTCAAATAAATTGTTAAAAACAATCTCATTTATTTATAAATAATAATATTAGGTTTGTCTAGTATGAAATGAAGCAAAAAATACACGTAATTGAATTGAAAATTTGCTCCATTTCATACTTGACTAACCTAATATTATTATTTATAAATAAATAAATAAAAAATCTTGACAAGTTATCAAACAAAATGTTAGAAAAAGACTTAATTTATTTATGAATAATAATAATAATAAATAAAATAAATGAGAAATCTTCACAAGTTTTTAAACAGAATGTTTAAGAAATTTTATTCATTTAGAAATAATAATAATTATTATTATTATATAGAAAAATATAATAAAAATTTGAGATATTTGGAACTTGTAAAATATCGAACTTAAGAGAAAAATGTTGGACACGAAAAAATAAAATAGTCGATTATATGAAAATCTGTAAAACAAGTTTCGATATCGTGAAATCTTAAAAACCCACTTTGTGCGTGTGTGTGTGTGTGTGTATCGGCTTAACCGAACTTCGGATGAAGTAAAAACAATGGTAAATACGTCAAGGACGATAAACAAAGGAGAGAATTGGAAAGGGCAGAGAATAACGGTACTAGGAAAATGGAACGACTGTTACAAACAGATACTGCGATTTTCGATCGACTCTTTTGAAAAACTTCTTTGGAAAACTCACTTCCTTTCTCTCTCTCTCACTCACTCTCACACACATAATCATACACACATACTCGTTCACATACAAATTAAAACCTATCTAACACCACTATGCATGGTCGTTGTATTGGTAAAAATAATTGGTTCATCGATTTTTATTCGTATTTTCTCTAATTAGATCTACAATGATTATTTTTTAACCTCGAATTTTGGATTTGAAAGAAACAAAACACCTAAATTTGACTGGTGGAAAAGAAATGTCGGAATTTTTCATTGAATCGTGTATAAAAATTCGACATTTCTTTTCAACCAACTGAATTTTTGATTTATTTGAAAAAAATTATAAAATTCTAACGTAATCGATAATCACTTAGGTTAAAAGTCGAATAGAAAAATGGTAGTAGAAGAAGGGAAGATAAAATTTCATGAAAAAATGTAGAAGAATAAAGAAAGGAGAACGTTAGTAGAATCTTTAACAAGATCACAGATCTGTTTTTCAAAAAGCCATTCGAGATTAGGATAAAATCACTCGATTGCAGTTAATACGGATGAAGCTTTAGACTTCTTGCATCCAAATGTAGTAAAAGTTCTACTTTCCCTGGTTAGTTCAGTTAGTCGTGCTGAGAATCTTTGAATAATTTCACCTTCTCCTGCCAAAAGATTCCAAACTTTTATATTCAAATCGGTTAAGAACTAAATAAACTCTAACTTATCGATCATGTAAACGATATACACATCAATACGTCTTCAAACTTGACAATAACTGAGATTAAATATTATTTTATTCCAAGTACATTTCGAGATTTATTCTATTTTGATCATTGATCGGTTGTCAAGTATGAAATAAAGCAAACAATGCATACAATTGAATGAAGAATTTGATCCATTTCGTATTTGACGATATTTATATTGGCAGTATTAATTAATTCGGTTCGTTTTGTGTGTTATGACACATTCATAATAGCCAGAGGTATCTTTTGAAACGCGGACCGAACAAATTTATAATTAAAACAAATGACAATTGTGGCATTAAACGTGTTAATACAATTCAACGATATTACAAAAAGTATGCCACTGTTATGGCAAAAGAAAATATCGAGAGTTGCATTTATGTTTTTCTTGTACAAAATTAAATGACAGTAGATACGTTGTTTTTATAGAATTTCGTTGGTAATTATTTTGAAATTAAATTGAAATGTTTATTATTGGTTAGTTTTGATTATTTTTTGACCATGCTGAATAAGAGTGTGATAGTTAAGAATAAAATGAATTTCGAATATAGAAAATAGCTGTTCGAGAAGATACCAGTAAAAGTATGGTAAAAATGGGAATAAGTAAAGAAATGAAAATATGGATGATAGAAGAGTAAGTTTCAATACTTCAGCAGTTGGGTTTTCTCGCGAAATGTTACTCGCACGATCGGCCTGGTGCAATTTGAACAGAATAAGAAGAAGAAGAAGAAGAAGAAGAAGAAGAAGAAGAAGTTCAAAAACGAGAAACGTGATCTCATGTGGCTATTTGCCTTTTTTTTTCTCTCAACCTGGATGTTTCCTTTTCTCTCCTTCCACTTTTCACGGTTTGGTGTAAAGGAAAAACTCCGTTAGGGAAAGAAAGAGGAAAATAAAGACACGACTCGAATAAAAAAAAAAAAAAAAGAGAGAGAGAAAGGTAAGAAGCATTGGTAAAGACGTCGAAAGAATTCTTAATAAGAACCAACTCTAACCGAAACCCATGCTACCTCGAGAACATCGATCTTTGACGGTTATTAAAAGTTTAGAAAGAAAAAAAAAGAGAAAATAAAGGTACCAAAGAATTTATTTCTCAACATTATCATTATTTTTCTGTTATCTCAACCAACATTTTTTGTCCATAAGACTTTACATTTATTGGATTAGTATTTTTCAATATGAAATTATTTCTTAAAGGTTCTTTTCCTATCTTTCTACCTTCTTTTATTTTTTTTTACAAATTTATATGCATCTTTCTTTATTTTATGATTATTTTTGTTATTTAATCTAATAAAATGTAGTAAAACTAAATGAATTTTGATATTATTCAATAGAATACCATGAATTTAAATACACAGAAAGCTACTTTTATTTTTATTCAAATAATTTATTTTAAGTCCAGTATTTGCAATAGAATATTTTTTTTATGCAACTATTAAGTTGTCAAGTATAAAATGGAGCAAATTTTCAATACAATTATGTGTATTTCTTGCTCCATTGCATACTTGATACACCTAATATTTATAATTCATGTTTAAAATGGTATTTCTTCTTCTTCTTCTTCTTAAATTAATATTGAAGCCTGTGTTTTATTGGACTGACTCTAATACGAACACTATTAAAGGAATAATTATATTTGAGAAAATGTTGAGACTCGATAAAAAGTAGCAATCTAAAGGAAAAATAAATAAATAATAAATTTTCTAAATTTAAGGTTGAAAGAAAAGGAAATCGTAAAGTGTAAAAAAACAAATATCGATATGAAGTTCCATCTAAAATAACGTCCAATATGTTAACGCCAAATGCACCGGCTGCCCGATGTTCTTCGACAGCTGTCCAATTTTTCTATCAAGTTTATAATCATTTATAGGAGAATTTTATATTGTATATAAAAGTATGTATAAACGTATTTTTAACGCGATATCTTTTAATATCGTCTATCTGCCAAACTGCCAAAAACATTGACAACATTTTATGAATTTATTTTCATAAGCTTTAAAAGTATCAACAATTTATTTACTCGAATTTTATAATCCTACTTATTCGTAATTAAAAAAAGGTAACAACATATTAATTTTAATAAAAATTAATACTAATTTATTCAATTAATTTTGATATTTCGTATTACGATAAAAAGCAAAGATTAAAACTTGTACGTGTGTGTTGCAATGAATATAAAAAATTGAATTTAACCAATCGCAGTTTTATTCTTCATTTACAAATTTCCCTTCCTCTCAAAATGTATTTTATCGTTGAAGAAATTTCGATCGCTCGAGGATATCGTTCGATCGATTCGAATTCTTAATTAAATTACCGTTCATTGGAATCGTATGAATAAACTACTCGTAACAACGATTGGCTATTCAAATATGGCAAATTGTAAATTTTTTTTTTGGGTAAAAGTATGCAGACACGTGTGTTTAATATTTGAACCGTAATATAAAAAATATATAATTCAATTTCCAAAAAAAAATGAAACACGTAAACTAACGTTTAAAAATGACAAAAAAAAACGGTGGTACGTTTAAGTGATTGGAATTTTAGATTCGATCAAACCCAAGCTATACTTTCAAATCACAAGTAATAATAATTTAGGATAATATGAGATATTTGATGTTATTGAAGATACCGTGATGAAAATAAAATTTAAAAGTGTATACCATCCATGAAAATAAGATTGATCGTTAATAAAACAGTGATAAATTCTAAATATAAAGGATAAAATTGTGGAAGTGGGCAGAAAGGAGAGTATCTTGTCACTGTGGATAAAAATATATGACGATAAATTGGAGGTACCGGTAAATTGAGGTCACGAAGATCGTCCAGGGAATTTGTACTTTTACCTAGGAAACTGGAAACCAAATAAACCAAAAGATCGATCCTGAAACGTTCTGGTCTAAGTAACACAAATCCTCCTCCCAAAAAAAGAACTAAACGTTCTAGATGAGAAAAACGTTTCACGTTAGACGAACCTAATTCCACAATAAATCTATCATAATTAAGAAACCGTGAGTCCAGTTTGTCGGAAGAAACGAAAGAGAATGGAGAAAGAACGAAAGAGATAAAAAATATGAAAGGAAAAATAAAACAAATCAAGAGTTACGATTCTACCAGAAATTTTAAACCATCAAAAGCTTTTTCGAAACAAAATGAGATCATTAAAGGTTCAAATAGGAATCACTCGGAAAAAAGGAAATAAGAATTTGAAGTACGAGGAACCGAGAGATGGAGAAAAGGGTCAATCGTTGGTTTACGTCGAACGAGATCAAATCTTTGCCAGTTTCCTTCCCCCTCCACCTTTTGGAAAACCTCCTCTTTTGGAAGAGGGAGAAAACGTTAACTTCAGAGTAAAAAGAAATCGAATTTGATTTAAACCCAATCTCCTTTAACTTCTTCTTTGCTAAACTAACTTGACGTTATCAATCCACTTAAATCAGAAGACCATTCGATGTTCTTGGCTAATCAAAACGAATTTTCAACGTTTATTTAAATCCCTGTTAAACTTAATTGACCCCACTCACTATTCCTTTCCCTTTTCTTAAAAATAAAGAACATCCCTGACCCTACAAATCAGAGTAAAGTAAACTGTGTTATTATTTTCTTTTAACATCGAAACAAAATAAGAAAGAAATACCACTTCTTCTTTTTATTTTAAGTCAAAGAAAAATTCAAATAAATCGTAGTTCTTTTGAAAAAAGAAAACAAGAAAAATCGTAGTTCTTTTGAAAAAAGAAAACAAACTCAAAGATTTGAGATAATTTTCTTGTAGGATTAAAAGTGACGAATATTTCTTTTGATGATCAACATTCTCTAAATTCTAAGCCTACTTTTTTAGACACAACCTAGTGGTTGAATAAACGTAAACGTTGATATAAAGTTAGGATGTTTATGCCTATGTTATATATGTTTAGATAGATACTATGCTATTTTATGAGAGAGATAAAGAAGAAGAGGAAGAAGAAATAGAGAAAGAGAAGAGAGGAGGAGGAGTGTATATGAGAAAGAGGTGAATTTTACGTATAAAAGGAGTTGCATATATACATGGGAGACGAATAGTATATTCGTGTATTACGATCTTCGAGCAGGCACCATAACGTTCGTAATGGTGCGATACATAAGCCAGGAGACTATTCGGTCCCATGTAAATTATGCTCGATCAATGTCATATTCCTTTAAGAGAGAGAGAAGTTCTTTCGGAGTGCAGAAAAGAAAAAAAGAATACATGAATATTATTTACATTATTCTTCCTTTGGTATATTCTTTTCTATGGGTTTCTTAAATAGAACGTTTGGAATTGTGTAAAAAAAAATAAAGAAGAAAGAAACTTATTTTCGGTGGTGAATAATTTTAATATTGATTAATAATAAATTGGGAATTATTTTCTAATCAAGTGGATAGTTTATTTTATATTATGGGATTTTGAATAAATTAATAGAAAATGCTATTAGAATTATTCAGAAGGTAACGTAGAACGTTGATGATAGTTTCTTATTAATAATAATGATTGAAATAATATATCAAAAAACTGATAATAATGATTTATATGAACTCTCATATGAGGTGTGATTAGGTTTAATATGCAGTGATTCATTATTTCTTAAATTGAAAGAGAAAATATTGAGTGATAAGAGATGAGTGATATTTGGACAATTAATAAGACCTTTACCAATAATAATTACTATTGTTTAGTAAAGAAAAAGTATAATTAAACGAGTGGTTAAAGTTACGAATAATAAATTCACAAATTTGCAAGGTAGAAGTAAAACGATAGGAAAGTAGATAAAATTCTTTTATGACATGTTTTAAATGCAATAAATAATAATTAATTTGAATTTTTTTGTTCCTGAAATGTAAGACTAACACTAATAGTAGTAATAATAGTACTAATAATAAAAGTAATGGGTAGTGTGCAAAAGTATACGTTGACGTACACTTGCTTGTTACAGTTAGTGCGTCTATCCGTACTTTCAAACGGGATTACTAATTTACTTTAGAAATTAGCATGTCAACGTTCCTCGTCCAAACTACCAGAGGCAAACAAAGTTTCACGTTTACGTTACTCTTCTCTAAATGCTCTTCGCGGGTTATCTCTCTTGCCAAAAAATCCTATTCTCCTCTCATATACATTGTATTCTAACAACGCGTACGTTTCTAAACTAACGCAACCTTAACGTTACGCGTCCATTTATTTCTTTAACAAGGACGACAACTCTCATAATTCTCGTCTAGAATTTTCTTCAAACTTGACACACTTATAAATTTTGATTAGTAATATTTATTTCGATGAATAACTCCAAAATATCGAACGATAACTCTTAAGGGTACTGGCTCGAAACCGTGGTGTAGCTGATTCAAATCTCGATGGGTTTACTTATTTTTTAATTTGTTTTTTCTTCATTGAAGGGTAAAAGAATTGTAGGTCATTGTAGTAGCATAATGAAACTAAATTATATCAAATTTCTTTACCCTACTTTTCTTCTTCCCACTTATGAGAAATTAATTTCCAAATACATACACACACTTTCATTTACTTTTCCCATTACTGAGAAACCTATCAATGATTCTTATCTATCGCTCATTATTTTATCTATTTTATTTAATCTTACGAACGAATGAACGAACTTACATAGAATAACAATAAAGACAGTTCCACGAAACCCCATATCGAGGAGTAAGAATAATATTCAAACGAATTCCCTTAGAATGAAGTTGATTTTAATTTAATGAAAAGATAATTAGGATTATTTAAGCAGATATTTAATATAAAACTATTATCAACCATCCCTTTTTTACCCACCCACCTACAAACTCACACTTTCCTCCTCCACCTTCGCGAATATATATTTCCGTCGAAGATAGTCGAAGAAAAATATTCTCGGACGGTTTCGTTTAACATTATTCCAGCAATGTGGAAAAAGCAACCGAGCACGAATCCCCCCACACCAACCCAAGGAAACACAATTTCCTATAAGAAAACTTTTCTATACCGTACTATTATTTTGCTTCGAAGACAAAAGCAGTGATCGAACGGGATACGAACGGAGAAAAATACTCTACTGATACGTACATATATATATGTGTGTGTATATATATATGTGTACGTGAGTTAGAAAACCTAGTCGGTTTCACAACGACTGAGAGGACCATTTTCTATCGAGAAAGGAAGAAATAAGAGAAAGTATTAGTACGTTGAGTAGAAATGTATAGAAGAAGAAGGGGAACTGACTGAGAGAGGTGGATTAGGATAGTTAAAGGGAGGGGTGGTCATGTTTTTTAGATTTTCATTGAGATTCACGAGTAGTAACAATGTAATCAAACAGATCCCAGTTCGTTAGGTTCTCGTCTGGATCATATTGAACGAAACTAACGTTAAATGGTCAACCGTGGACGGTGAGAGAAGAAGAGTGATGTTAAGAGATAGAAAAATAGAAAGATAGAAAGATAGAAAGAGATAGAGATAGAAAGAGATAGATAGAAAGAGAGGAGGGAGATAGATAGATAGATAGATAGATAGATAGATAGATAGATAGAAAGATAGAGATAGAGAGAAAGATAAATACGAAAAATACGAACGAAATGAATGAAAAGAAACGAGTATACGAGAGAGATGGATATGTTAACCGTATTTTGGATATAAATAAGTAAATACATATACCGGTATATAATATACAACGTATATATCAAACTCCATATATGCATACACGACGATAGACGCATATAACATAGTATTTAATAGAGTATAGTAGAGTAGTACTCTAATAGTAATAGTTATAGCAGTAGTAGTAGTAATAATAATAATAATAGTAGTAGTAGTAGTAATAGTTATAGCAGCAGTAGTAGTAGTAGTAGTAGTAGTAATAGCAGTAGTAAGAATAATAATAATTATAATAATAATAATAATGATAATAATAATAATAATAATAATAATAACAGTATAGGTTTGGAGACAGAAGTCTCGAGACTGAAAGAAAAGGATACACGAAAGAACTAAAAGGATTAATAATTAATTAAACAAATAAATAAATAAATATATATATGTAGTATAATAATACATGGTGTTATGTTAATATCTAGCTGATAAATATTAAGTGCGGGCAGGCAAGTCATGCTAAGAGTTACGTTACCTAAGGTGAGCTTCTCTCCGGAATCGGGCGGCAATGTGAAACCTAATAGGGCCATACTCGATATCAGGACGCAGGGCACGATCAGGTTGAAAAAATAGTATAACGTTCGTCTGCGTATCTGTATCGTGAACGTAACGTCGACGTACGGTTCCGGACAGCACTTATACACTATAGTATTCTTTTGTCCAGGCATACCTGTAAAATAGCAAACAAGTATTAATATTTATTCGATTAATTGCGATAGTTTTGAGGGACTGGGGTAAACTAGGGGGATGGAGTATTCTCTCCTGGGATCTAAAAAATTAGGAGAGAGAGAAACAGTTAACAAGAAATTGTCCTTTTATGGTGTACAAGTGTGAAATGCAGTTAAAGATTTAATACTGAGCAGTTTTAATGACGTTTTGAAAGTGGTGATTTCGATGTTGCAGACAAGGTACATGGAAAATTGCCAGATAAATACGAAGATCGGGAATTGCAAGCATTGTTTGGATGAAGATGATTCGTAAACACAAAAATAACTTGTAAAGCAATTAGGCATTAGTCAAGGAGCTGTTTCAAATCGTCTACGAGACATGGGAAAGATTCAGAAGACCGGTAGATGGGTACCACATGAGTTGAACAACTGGCAAATGGAAAAACGCAGAAACACATGTGAAATTTTGCTGGCTCGGTACAAAAGGAACTCGTTTTTGTGTCGTATAGTTACAGGGGATGAAAAGTGAATTTATTTTGAGAATCCTAAGCTCAGAAAATCACGGGTAGACCCAGGCATACCATCTACATTGACCGCAAGACCAAATCGTTTTGGCAAAAAGACGATGCTCTGTGTTTGGTGAGACCAGAAAGTCATGGTTTATTATAAGCTGTTGAAACCTGAGGAAACAGTTAATACCAAACGTTATCAACAACAATTGACTGATTAGAACCGTTTGCTGCTTGAAAAAAGTCCAGAATACCGAAAGAGACAACGCAAAGTGATTTTTCTTCATAACGATGCTCCATCACCACAGCAAAACCGATTCTTGACACGTTGGATGCACTCAACTGAAAAGTTCTACCCCATGCAACTTATTCACCAGACTTGGCTTCTTCCGATGACCACTTGTTTGAATCGATGGGGTCACGTATTTGCTGAGCAATGCTTTGATTCGTACGAAAGATGTGAAAAAATGGCTCGATTAATGGTTCGCAGCGAAAAAGGATGATTTTTATTGGGGTGTTATTCACAAATTAATGCACGATAATGCACTTTTCGTAATTCCTCTGAACTTAACGTGTTTCTTTTTTTTTAGAAAAAATTGTGCATTTCATACTTGTACACCTGGTTTACATCGAGATATATATATTATTATTATGTTTGCACATATATATATTATACTACTCGTATTACCCTTCGCTACACTAGCTAGGGGAATAATTATTATGCAATTGGAATTGCTGAGTGGCACGGGAGACCGAGATCGCAGACCGTTGAGACTCATGAAATTAAACGTAAACTCGATCTAAAACATAACCCATTGCTGTTAAGTAAATACCACCAAAAGTCATTTCCTGTACTAGTTCCCACTTCTGCTGCTTCTGTTGCTTTTGCTGCTGATGTTCCTGATGCTATTAATGACTTTTACAAGAGAATCATGTCATATTGAGTTCTTTTTTTTTTTGACTTACTTACTCTCTCTTTCTCTTTCTCTTTCGAGATCGAATGATACGGTGAGGTTCGTAAAAGATTAAAAACAAATATTAAAGAAATATGCTTTGAAAATAATAGTGGAAGTCATATTTGTAAGATTTCAAAACACACGTTTCGTTTCGTTCGTTCGTTCGATTTATTCGACACGAAGATCTTCTTCTTTCTCTCACACGTCGAAACGAAAAAACCCTTGTCTCTATTTCCCTTGGTTATTATAGGGGGAGGGAAAAGGGGAGTAGGAGGATGGGAATGGGTATCCATTCGCGCTGAGGAATATTGCACCATCGGGGAATTTCGATAGAAAACGAGAACATTTTATTTAAACGAATGTTCTATTTCAGGGATCCTAACAGAACTTTTTTCGATACAGTTTTTCATCTTTTCCTTCTTCCCTTCTCTTCTCTTCTCTTCCCCCCACAACTCCACACCATCTTCTACTGTCCCGTTCAATCTCGGTTGTGGAAAGCATAGGAAAAGGTAGTCAAGATTTTGTCGTTGGGTTTATACCAACTCGAATAGAAAGAAGACAAGAAAACAAGGAAAGAATAAATAAATAAATAAAATAAATAAGATTTTTCATTGATTGAATAGAAAGGATAAATACTGATGTATGTATTTTGGATATTTTGTTAAAAAAATAATTTGTGGTTAAAGGATTATTTGAAGTGAGATATTAAAATTGAGATATAGTTGTATTGGTGTATTCAAATGGATTGTTCTAAAAATTTATATGGAAAATTAAGTTGTTAAGATTGTAAATTAATTTAGGATTAATGGTAACAATTTTATTTTTTTAAATATCGTAGAAAAAAAAATTAGAAGATTGTGAATGAAGGTTTGTAAATTAATTTAGGATAAGTAGTAACAATTTTATTTTATAAATATCGTAGAAAAAAAAATTAGAAGATTGTGAATGAAGTGTTTTTAATTAATTTAGAATAAGTGGTAACAATTTAATTTGTTTAAATATCGTAGAAAAAAATAAATAGGTTTAGTAATAGAAAGAAGATGGTAAATGAAGATAGGTATTTCAACATATACGTTTTTACATCTACAAGGTATCTTCTCCCATTGTAAGGTTTAAAAAAGAAAATCTCATTCTGTGAAGGCATGGTTATATTCGTCGTGGTTTGAAGCAACGACAACCATCAAAAAAGAAAATCTCATAAATTCTTTTGGTTTCTATTCAATCTAAAGCAACGGGAGAGTCTCGAGGTGACTTAGCTTGATAAGGGAAGAGAAAAAAAAAATAACTCTGAGGAAAAAGTCTAAAGGGGAGAGAGATGATCGACCTATTGTGTCGCTATTTCGATTTACTATACACCCATGGTAGATTACGTTAACTTCAAAGCTTCTTTTTTAAATCTTTTTATCAATTCTCAATCGACATTACAACATTCTTTATCCGATCAATAATTCAGAAACGAATAAATAAATTCATTTAAATCTAAATAAAATAATAAAAACAAACTTAAATAATCTAACTGAATTTAAATTTGAATCAAGAAACAGAAAAGTACAGGAACAAATAAATAAATAAATAGAAACAAAATCAGAATCGATAGATGGTAGGGATAGCTGGTAAATGGTCGAAAAATTAAAACTTCGATTTTAATTAAACGTCAAGGACGTTGATGTAAGCCGACTCTGACTCTCTCTCTTCGGTCAAGGATTGTCGAACCGTTGACAGAGTTCGAAGAGTGGAAACTAGGATTATATTCTGCCGGTGACAGATCGAAAAGCCGTCTGTCAATGCATAGTGTATTAGAATTCTACCCTGTCGAGGTACATAAAAACCTATACGATCAAAGTTTAATCTTATTTCATTATTAGCGAGTAAAGGGTTCTTTCGAATACGAACACTTCCAATTTTCTTATTCACCTCCTCTTTCTGATTTATCTATACTTTATTATTATTTATTATAATTACTTTAAGTTGAAAGAAAATGCATTATTTTTTCGATAGATTTCACACTAAACAAAATTCTTTTACTATTTTTGTTTAATAAAGAATCTGAATGCAAACTAAACAACTGAATTGTGTTTATGATACCTGTACTATAACAGCCAATTACGTGCATTTCGTTCAAGTATTTTTGATGTTAAAGATGCACCTCGCACAGGAAAACACTTTGTCGAAAATGTCGATAAAATCATAGAAATAGTTGAAGTTGACTGGCATGTTAGCAATCGTAGTATCGCTCAGAAGTTAAAGATCGACCATAAAACAGTTTAAAACCATTCAAAAAGAAGCTCGATGTTTGGGTGACAGACCAATTAACAGAAAGAAACACGATGGATTGAATTTCTATCTGCGAAGCCTAGGCCAAACGGAATGAAATGGACCCTGTTTCTTAAACGGGTGATGACTGGGGATGAGAAATGGGTCACGTACGACAACATTGTACGAAAACTATCGTGGTGAAAGCACGGTGAAACAGCTCAAACGGTGACCCAAACATGGACTAAACGACGAGGAGGGTTCTGATGTGCATTTGGTGGGATTGGAAAGGAATCATTTATTATAAGTTGCTTCTGTATGGTCAAACACTAAATTCGGATCTCTATTGGTCAACAACTGAACCGTTTGAAGCTAACAATTGACTAGAAACTGGCCAGAATTGACCAACGGAAGAGGTCTTGTGTTCTATCAGAATAACACCAGGTCATACACGTTTAAAAGACTCGCAAGAAACTCTGGAATGTTGTGGTTGGGAAGTTTTCATGCATCCACCAACATAATCCAAACTTGGCATCAAACAATTACCATGTTTTTCTTGCATTGCAAAACTGATGATAAGAAATTGGCAATGAAGAGAAGATAGTAAAAATTGATTAGTGGAGGTTTTAGTCAATGAGAACCAAGACTTCTATGAGAAAAGCGTTAAGTGAGAGAAGTCACCTTTAAAATGACAACAAATTATAGAACAAAACGATGCATATTTAACCAAAATTAGACAATCGACAACATGTTAACACTTTGAATGCCATTCCAATTTTACAAGGATTGTCCTTGGCACCACGATTGTCATTTGTTTAAATTTTATATATTTCTATGAATCTGGGTCACCAGTGGCCCCTATGGCAGCCAACATGTTGAATAAAATCTAAAAGATCACGTAAAAGTAATGAATATTATTTTGTCCCCAACTGACTATAATAAAAAGACACGAAAATATATTATATATACCCCATTATTATTATTACCAACCAAAATGATATAAAATATTACAATACAGCGTATGTAGGACAAGTAAGGGGTATCCTTTGTAACTCCCATTATGCTTATGAAAATTTGACCTCTGGTGGTATGTGTATATGTGAAGGGTGAGGAAGGAAATATGTACAAGGGACAGGGGTGTACACTTCGGGCTAAAATCATCGAGCAATCTTCTCGTTCACGCTCGAGGTAATACCGTACAAACAGATTTGCAAATTACCATGGATTAACCGTGTGCATTAACGTGGGTAGAAACGGTACGTGGGATACGTACGAATGTTAGATAGATATAATGGCAAGAGAATAACGCGAGCTGAAGAGAAGCAGGAGGAGAAGGAGGTGGAGGAGGAAGAGGGGTATACAGGAATTGAGGATATGGAAGGAGGGAAATGAACGGGACGAGAGACAAGGGGCTTTGATCTCGACGTATAAAGCGAAAGGAGGGCTGGTTACGCGGTATATGCTTCTTCCATCAGAAAGCTACCACCACTGTGCACCCTCCACCCTCCACCCTCCATCCTCCAACCCCCAACCCCCACGTGCTCTTCACATATTCCCCTAGTTCCCTCTGGCCACTCACACAATCGATTCTTGCGCCAATATCGGCGCTGCTACCGTTGACCTCAGCGTTAATAAGCCTCACCTCTCATCTCGATTGTCACTCGAGTTTAACGAATTAATACGAACAAGAGAAAGAGAGGTTCGAAGAAAAATAATTCATGAAAATAACTAAATATTCTTTCCAACTGTGATAAACTCGGTGGTGTATCGTTGATATTGTTTTTACTATACATGGAGTTGTTTAAACAAGTGAAATAATATTTTTGGAAGTAGACATTATTATTTTTCATGTGTTATTTTGCTTAGGGAGATTATGGTTATTTAAATATGAAATAATTGGTTTTATTAATTGGTGAAATCATTTGTGATGATATTTTTGTAAAGGAGTGTCATTATTATTAATATTATTAATATTATTAAATAAGATACGTTGTTCATTTCCATAGATTTCACATCGATACTCATTTTGTGTTATTTTTTATTTGATATATGCCGATGATAGGAAATGTCTGCAATTCGGTGATATCAAAACTCCCAGCCAAACTTTCAACTCCAGAGAAACATAACTCACCGATGAGGTACCATTCCCCGTTCATGATGAAATCGGACAAGTCACCTCCCTTCTCTGACTCGAGGACCAGATCGAGCTATCAAGGTCAAAGTTTCATTAAAACGAGGATGTACCAGAATTATTTTATCTTTAACGTACCGGTTATTTAATATTTTCAACATTTCTATCATTAACGTGCACTCGTAGCATACTGGATGCATTTTTAATAATATTGCTCTTATAGGATTTTTATTTTATTTTGTGTGTACATATTTACAAACAAATCTAAATACTTTCTAACTAAAACATGCAATTAGAAATATAAGAAAACAAAAAATATAAATCGGTAAAAATTTCAGGTAGAAATAAATCGTATCGAATGCACGAAACGTTTCTTTTCTTTTCTTTTTCTTTTACTGGCCCTTTGTAGCATTCGCAAGTTGAATCTCGAATTAAAGAATTGAAAGAGGATAAAAATAAAAAAAAAGTCGAATTTTCTTTGGCCATAAGGAAGTGGGTACACTTTTACGACAATTTTATTGGTCTGTTGATTTCTTAATTCGGATTCTTTTAGAAGGAAAAAAGATAGATGTTGTTTTTCGTTTGGTCGTAAAAGTGAAATAAAAGTAGGAATGGGTGAAGAGAGGGGTGAAGGGGAAAGGTAAGAGGTCATTGATCTTTCTTTTTTTGCTTAGAAACGTTACTCTGCCTAACGTTTTTACACGATTTAACATACGTTCTACTAGAAACTAAGGAAAGTTTTTCGTGCAGCTTGCATTTATGTAATATTTATGTATAAATGTATTTATGTATGTGTATGTGTGTGTGTATATGTAAAAGAGGAAGTAAGAATGTATGTGGTAGGTCAAGAAACGGTGTACAAGGTTTGGAAAATGTTTTGTAAAATAATTAATTCAACTAAACTCGAAGTTATCAGCTCGTCGGATGAAATTCTATTTCTGAAACACGATAGTTAATAAAAAAAGAAATATATTTTCCCTATTTTCTTTCATATCCTACACATTTAAACCTAAATTTATGAGAATCTTCTTCATTCAGTGGGTTTCGAATGAAACTATTTCAAGTATTCGAGTTATTGGGTATAAAACTCGACAAAAGACTAAATAAATATTGGATTGGTTGGAAAGAAATGTCGGATTTTTAGCTACAAATCAATAAGAAAAATCAGACACTTATTTTCCACCAGACCAATATTTCTTTTCTTATTTTCGATTCATTTCTTCAACACAGATCAAAAAGCTACTTTTTTACTTTACTTTTACTTTTACTTTGAACATGGAAATAGAACCAATTGTAACGTGGAAAAAGGGTAGATGGGGAAAGGGAATTTTCTTTTCCCCGGTGCGACAAAATACCAGCTCGCGAACGAGATTGTAAAATTAAACGTGCGTCAAAGCTAGAATGGTGATACGAGTTGACCGAATCGAGTCGTAGAACAGAACAATTTTTTTTTCTTTTTCTCATTCTCTGTTTTTTTGGATTACTTTTTTTTTGCAGTAGCAGTAGCACCGTTGAAAAGATCGTTGTCGTTTGAATTCCGGTACAGTGGAGTATCTGTTGCTCTTTGATCGGTAGCCAAATGGAATGTACTTGTATGTATATGTACACATATACATATATGTATGCATGTATGTATGTATATTCTAACGAATCCTAACTTTCTACTTTCCCTACTTTCCCGTTCTTCTCGTCCTCACAACTATCCCTTCTTTGCACAGTTTTGCACTATCATCCTTTCATCCTTGCTACTCTTCCCTTCCTTTCACTGCTACTTGGCCTATTACCATACCATCAAAAGTATTCTTAACGAATACAACCAAATGACGAATCATTGAATACATTTTCACTGTAAAATCATTCTAATCACGCTTAGATCGAATCCCTACTCATGAAACATTCATTTGATTACTCTAACTCTCATTTCAATCGCCTGCGGCAATTTTATCGAAGTTACCGATAGAACCAAATAGAATGTAGCTTTGATTAAAACACAAGGGAGTAGGGGGGAAAGTAGAGGGGGAGGTTGGTTTGTGTGTTGACTCGTTGTTAAACAACTTCGTGGAATACATGGTTAAATTGACAAACTTTGTTTCCTCGTTGCGTTTGGTTTTATCGATAAATAGTAGTGGTATTTAACAACATTTAAATTAGATTAATTGAAAACAATTGATTTTAATTCTCCTTTCCAGATTATGAATTCTTTAACGTGTAATGACAATCAGAATTAATTTTCTATTTTTTGATTCAGAGGTTTACAATTGATTCTATTTGTACTAAACTTACGCGTACTTTATTACGATTAATAAATTGCATAGATTTGTTTTCTGTGTACAAACGTTGCATAAATTTCTATGAAATTTCAGTATAGTGTATAAGGGAAATGTGTTTGTTCAAACGTTGATTACTACTATCTCTCCTATGATCGTATTCCATCGAGATAAACTAACCGACAAATCGTTTTACGTAAACACATACATACATTGGTACATATAAACAAACAAACGAGACAACATGGTTTATTTGTTCCTAATTCTAAACCATGTATTTTACGTTTTAATACATCCGACGAGCCATTTTTACCATCATTTTAATCAAACCTAGAACCATAATTACTTTTTGTATCAAAACAAATAACTTTGAATTAAAATCATCTCAATCTTAATTTTCTTATTTTTATAAAAATTAAGAATAATTGTGGAGTAAGTGTATGTCTGTGCGAACGAGACACCATACTCGATAATTATGAATAATAAATATTATTAATTTTTATTTTGTTAATCTAAAACGCAACGACGAGACGAGCCACGACGTTAATATTTTCTCTTTTTTTTTATTCCATTACTTCTCGTTATCGATGAAGTAAATTCCCGAAATACGTAAAGTACGGAGAGAAGGTATGGAAAGGAAAGGGAAGGAAAGGAGGGAGGGTTTTCTGATCCAATTTTCCAAGAGGGAAATCTTTCAAAGGAATTCGTGAGTAAGTTTCTGCCGAGTATCTCGGATCATACTTGAGAGCTGGAACGGTAAACGATAATGTAAAGTGCGAGAGAGATAGTAGGAATAAGAGATAGGTTAGTATCTTATGTATGTATAATAAGTATACATGTGTATACATGTATGTATATATCAATACATGGTTGTCCGTGTGTGTGAGTGTATGTCTGTATACGTTGGGAACATTGAAAATAGGGACTATAGAGGTGGTTCGTGCGAATAGCAAATATGCACAGCTGCTTTCACGTATACACACACACATACACACACAAACAAAAACACATACATCCATACACGCATACAAGTAAACAGAGAAATACGAACTAACGTAGGATACCACGCGCGTGTATCAAACACTCACACACACACACACACAGACATGTATTCGTTTATAAACATATACTTCATGTAAGAGGAGTATTACTTTACCTACATGTACAAAGGAACGACTAATAGGTGTGTCCCTTTAACTCGTAATGCAACAAGGGTGACGATAGGTACCGACAAATAGGGGAAGGGGGGGGGAGAATGTTACTGAAATAGGGACACGAAGGAGGTGAAAACATAGACAGAAAGAGAAACATACGAGTATATGTTAGGTATTCTTAAGTTATACCTAAAACAGTAGCTTCTAATTAGATTATATAATATATTACATATATATAAATGGAGGTACATATCGTATAATTGTTAAACCAACATGCATTTTAGGGAATACGACCATATAAACGTACACCGATGTATACACCGACTAATAATAATAATAATAATAATAATAATAATAATAATTAATCAATTGTACGAGACATGCGACACATACACGCACACCACACACACGCATATACTCGGACGATTATATTTCACGATATTACATTTAATTACACAGATGAAATATAACGATCTGTGTAAACCAGTTTCCTATATTTGAATATGACATAAAGGTTCAAGTTCCAAATGATTAGAATTGTTTATAGTTTTCTCTCTACTTTTTCCATGATTTGGTTTTTTGAATTTTGTTTATGTTTTTTTTCTCGTAAGATTGAGAGTAGGTTATTTTTTTTGTTTAATTTTTCTATTTTATATATTTCTATCGATAGAAATGATTTTCTTGAATTAGATAACAGGGAATATATTGACATATAGAGAATACATATAGACACATATAATAACAGGTGGTGTGTGTTTAGAGAAACTGAGTAGAGCTAATATATTTACTATAATTATAATATTTATATATGGAATCGAACGGGTAGAATGAGATGGGAAAGAGATAGTAGATAGTAGATAGATAGTTGATAGTTTATTAGATAGATAGATAGATAAATAGATAGATAGATAGAGATAGAGACGTGGTAGGTAACCGTTATATGCATTAAGCATTTGTTAATAAATAAATAAATAAATAAAATATAACTAATAAGTTAAAAAATTCAGAAAATAAAATGCGCTCGGACTGAGTTCTTTTTAAAAAAACTTTAAACGAAATACAGACGAGCAAAAAAATGTTAGAGAGCACGGTGAAAGAGGGGAAAGGTATGACAGGTAAAGGGTTGACAAGGGCTCGTACAAATCCAGTTTGAAAGACAGACCAGAATACGCGAGAGAAAGTGAAAGTGACCGAGAGAGAAAATATTGAATGAGAGTGACTGACTGGAAAAAAATGGGAGTAAAAAAGATACAAATTCGTTTGACTGTCTCCTCGATACGAATTTACGAGGTAAAAGGAAATTAAAGGTGCAGTAAAAAAAGAAAGAGAGGAAGAGAGAGAGAGAGAGAGAGAGAGAGAGAGAGAAATCGGCTATCGTTGACAACGAACGAACACGTTGCTTTGGGATCATCGAATCAGGGAAGATTGTTTCGCTCGTAAATCTCAACTCCTTGGTTCCAAACTGAGAGTAAAAAAAGGGCTTGGGAAAAAGGGAGTAGGGAGGGAGGGAGAGAGGAAGAGTGGGTTGCACAAGTGGATGACACTGTGATTTTATTTTTGGTGAATTTTTCTTCTACCTCTCGTTGTCAAATCATTTCATTTCATATTTTCTTTTTTTTTTTTAATATTTAATAATCGTCATTTACAAATCGATGGATTAATATTGTTCTTCTCGTACCGTTGTTTAAATTTTAATCTCGTTTAAATTACATTTCGTGTATGGATTGGTTTATGTTACGGGGAATGGATCAATGAGATTTGTTATTAAAATTTGAAATTATTGTATCGTTTCTGATATTAATTAACGAATTGTTTTTAACCCGATCGACTGATCTCACTTTTATATTTTTAGACTGTTCAATGATCAATGATTTGCAAAATAATTCCAATTTTTATTATCGTTTTCGATATTAATTCATTAATTATCTCTAAACCGATTGAGATTGATCCTATTTGTTTAATAATTTTTTATTTTTAGACTGTTCTTTAATTCTTAACACATAAAACGATAAACTGGTTTTCATTTTGAAACCTTATCTTTTTATTCCTTGTTTTCTATCTTTGCGAATAATCCAATTCATCTTTCGAATCTGGTTTTCAACTGATAGTCGAATAAACAGCTAAAAGGTAATACAATTTCTTGACGAATGATATAAATTTATCAGAGTAGTAAAAAGACTATTTTCACATGTAGAGGAGATGAAAATATGTTTTATCGAAATAGAAAGAAGACAGGGAGAAAAAGGATGAGAGAGAGATGTGAGAGGAAAGGAACAGTGATCGAAGATGATTAACGAGCAAAGCGATTCATCGTTCGATTATGGGAATAACTTTATTAATAAACAAAGAGAGAGAAGAATAAAAAGAGGAATCCAAAATAAAACAGGTTGCTAAAACCTTGCATAATTGTATTTTATTTTTTTATATTTTTTATTTTGGGTAGGAGAAACAAGAGGGAAGGATAATAAACGTAATGGAAGAGAAAAGTTGTATTCTTAACCGTGCTCTCGATTAAAATCACAGTTGTTTTTGTTTTTTTAATTATTCAGAGTATAATAAACATTTTCGTCCGACTCGCATTGTGCTTGTAAAAAAGATCATTCTCTCATTTCCTTGACTTATTCTTGGATATCTCAGAATAAAAATGATAAATAATTATTCATAATTAATCATATTGAATTATTTATATTAAGCTTGTCAAGTATGACTGAAGCAAAGTTTCAATACAATTATATGCAATTTTTGCTTCATTTCATACTACACAAGTATTTATTTTTCTTATAATAAAATTAATTATAAATATTATATATTTTCTATTTTTAATTTTTGGAATTCGTGGAAGACTAGTTTATTAAATATGAAATATTAAAAATAATTCTCATTAATTTTGGAGAATAATTTTGAGATTAATTCGATCGTATCAGAAATGAGAGAAGACTGGTTTATCAGTCGATTTGATTAGTCGAACTTTTCTTGAAAGAAATGAAATAAAGAAAAGCTCGAAATAACATTAGAATATAATAATTGCTAATAAACCGATAGAATTTATCGGTACGTGTGATCTTACAAGCGTGTCTCCACTTTTTCTTATTGGTTCCTCGTACGAATGGTTTTAATTATTCTCAAGAAATAATCTTTAAATTGTTCGTAATATTCGAACATTGTAAAGGGGCTGTAAATTCGCCTAATTGAGGGAAGGGGACACGCAAGTAAGAGTGCAGCATCCGAACAAAAAAAATATGCATCCATCTCGTACTCGAAAGTGGCTTCGTTGTTTAATTTCATTTTATTGTTCTTCTTGTTTATTTTTGTTTGAATTTATTTTGATTATTCTACATTCATTTTTATATGGCATTAAATAAATTAAGTGTTTTTCCATAAATATTTTCTGTGTTTTGAACAGACACGAAAGATTCTGTCGCAAGTGGAAAAGGCAAACGAACGAGGAGACGATGAAAAAATGTTTTATCGAAAGTGAAGGTACTTTTGTTGTTCTTTGAATATAAGAAATAATTATTTCAGATATTTAATTTGTTATTAGTATTTTAATGTGTGGTTTTAATTGATATTATTTATAAGAAATTACCTTTAATGTGTGTTGCAGTTTGTAATTTGTATTGCATCCTAATTTCTTATAATTGTATTTGTAATTTTTGTATTAATGGATTTATAATCCCTTAAAATAAATAAATAAATATTCTCAATAAAAAATAATCTTCAAAGTTTATTGTAATTTTTAATTTCTATTGCATCCCAATTTCAAACAACTGCATGTTTTATTTTTCTATCAATGAATTCTCAATCCCTTAAAATAAATAAATAAAAATAATAAAAGAAATAAATAGCATAGAATGTTAATTATTTTTTCTCAATAGTATCAATAACAATCGATCATTTTTCTATCAATCATGTCAATTCTGAAGACAACGATGATCGGTTAAAAAATAATCTTTCTTTCTTTCTAAGCCTATACATCATTTTCTTTTTTTCGGTCACCTAATCGATTACGTTAAACTCTTATCGAGATTATGGTTATCGAATTGTCGTATGTCGTCGAGTTTTGGTCACCCACAATGAATGAACGACGTTATAGTATTTCATAATAGAATAGAAGAAACAAAAAAGGTGACAGTGGGGAAAGATATTGAAAAAATTTCAGATAAGTTCTGACTCATACAAAAAAAAGAAGAAAAAAAAGAAAGTAAGGGGAAGGGAAATGAAAAATGGTTAATTTCGAGGACACGATGATTAATCGAAGGATCTTAAAAAAATAAAATAGAAAATAAAATAGAAAAATGTTGAATAAAGAAGAAATGAAGAAGCTCAAAGAAGAACCTCGAACCAACGAAGAAAAAATAAATAAAATAAATGTACCAGAATATAAAAGTGAGGAAAGAGGACAAGGAGGAGTAAGAAAAGGGGAAGGAGTTTCTTGAGACGCATCCGGTAATACCGTTCGCGTACCAAAAGCTAGTAAAACACGCGTATGCAACAGGTGATAGGGAACAGGTGTATTCGGGTTAACTCAAAGTTATTTCTCAGAAACTTCTATTCGAACCTTCGATCACCTTCCAAACGATTTCAAACAGACTCTTTTGCACTTTTACACTCTTTTCCTTCAATTCTTTTCTTTATTTTTTCCTTTTCAATCTGAAAGATTCAACTTTTTATTTAACAGTTTACTCAATCATCAAAACTTGTGATTGTACAAATAAAAACTAAACCTGCACTTGCTTCGATTTAATTTATTTCAATATTTATTCAATTTCTTTCATTTATTTACAAATTCTTGTTTATTTTGGTATTTAGTTTTCCTCTAATCAAGATTATGCATTCATTTCATATTTTATTTATCAACAATATTACTTTTTACGATTATATTCTTGTATTTTTATTATTTATTTATTTATTTATTTATTTTATTTTACTCAGAGATTAAATATATCAAAAAGATAGAAATTTGTTTAAACAGAAATAATAATTATTTTCCTACGTGTATAGAAATTGACGTTACTCGTTAATGAAAAAGATTATTAATATTATTATTATTATTATTATTAATATTATATTTCCTCACCCTTCCCTTATTTCGATGTTTTATGAAAATTGGTTTATTAAAATAATCATTAATCGCTTTCAAATATATTAATTTGATATTTATCTTCACGCATATTTTCCTCGATCTCGAATAGATATTGAAATTATTAAACGCGTTTCTCTATCTGTATCAATTTTATTAACACAATTTAATACGTGTATGTATGTGTGTATATGAATAACATAACTGAATCTCTATGCAATATCACGTTTATATATTTGACATAATCATCTGTACGAATCATTATTAATGATCTAAAATACATTCAATCGATGTAAAGTTTCATAAATATCCTAATTACGAGGACACTTTTCCCATATGTTCTTATTCCAAAAACCATTTTCATTTTACTCATTGATTTTATTGTATCAGATTGTCAAATAATGAAATAAACCAAAACAAATGCAGATAATGTAATTGAAATTTACCTTATTTTCCATACTTAACAACAACCTAAAATAATTGAACATAAACCCTATAGGTTTCAATTACATTTGCTCATTTCCCATAATATACTTTTACTTATTTTGTTTTTCTTATGTTGGTACACTCATCTCGAACAAATGACCAATATTACTTGTCTGACTTTATTCTTGTAATCTTTATGCCTCTCACAAACAAACAAAAATTGTTATACAACTAAAACCATGAACACATGTTCAAAACGAGTCTACCAATGTAAAAAAAAACCAAAATCCAAAACTCGACTGTACGTATTCGACAAAATTCAAAAAGTCTCTTTACTTTTTAATCACATCTCCTAATCCTAATTTCATCTTCCCATATTAATTATAATAGTTAAATATATTAAGCTTGTCAAGTACGAAATGGAGCACAGAAATACACGTAATTGAAACTTTGATCCATTTCATACTAGACAAGTCTAATAACAATTTATCGAAAGTTAATTTTTCTCGTTTATGGATGGGAAGAGAAGAAAAGAAAAGCAAGAAAGTCACCCTAAATTTCGATATAAAATTTATATTAAAGATATTATAAAAATACGAGCATGTCGAATAGGTTGAGCTTGTATAAAAGACATTTTCCCTGATTGGCTGATTTTTCTCGCTCGGTTAAACTTTTCCACTTGCGAGATTCTGCGAGCGTGACTGATTGACGAGTTATGGTCTCTTACTTTCTTATGGTGCATATAAATTTTACCTTTATTATTATTTTTCAAAGAAGGTAAGAAATTTCATAATAATATTGTATTAATAATAATAATGGAATAACAAATTAAGGAATAGTCTTAATTTTATCCAATATTTCATACACTTTGTTAGATATTTTTTTTGTTAGAAAAGTTTAATAGATAGGAGAGTTATTAAACGTTCCACGAACGTGTACGAAATGTATGCAAACTTATCCTAAACGGTAGCCAAGCGAGCCCTTATTCTTGTCATTTTAATAATCTCCGTTTATTATTATTTTGTAATATTAATCTATTAAACGAAAGTAAAATAAATATACGATCTTTCGGCTAATAAACATAATCACTAATATTGTAAATAAATGAATAATTAATAGCATCTATTGCAGTATTACTAAAGCAAACGATTGTTCAATTTCGTCAGGACTCTGAATCTACTAAATAAATCATTTCATCTAATAAGCAAACTAAAATAATAATTAAAAAATTATTATAAAAAATAAATACCAGTTGAAAAAAATAATCCTCTCCCAATAATACAACCACGAAAAGTTGTATCATCTCTTCACAGTTGTAATTAATCAATGAATTAATACAAAAATAAATAAAACAATACAAGAAATGTTGTCAATAAATATCTGAGGATCTTAAAAGGAAATTATCAGTGTCCTGCTGAAATTAATTACATTCCCTGAAGATCGATGTTGATTCTATTCAAAAAGCACTTTTAACAACATCGATAGGAAAATTAGAGAGAAAGTTAGAGTTAGAGTTTAAGTAAGAAATAGAGAAAGAAAGAGAGATAGAAAGATAGATAGAAAGAGATAGAATAGTAAGAGAAGAAGTAGAGAAATTCATAGAAATAGAAAGACTATCAAAGAAGATAAGAGAATAAGATTCAGTAATATAAATATTATTACAATTAACGTTTCAAATATTTCTCTAATACGACTTTGTGTTCATCTCAATTCGACGAAAGATCGTAGTATGATTGTTGCTCTGTACTATCCTCGAAATTTCGAATACGATAGACAGAGACTAAGAAAGAAAGAAAGAGAGAAAGAGAGACAGAGAGAGAGAGAGAGAGAGAATGAGTGAAGTTGAGTGAGTGAGTTGAGTGAGTTGAGTGAGTTGAAAGAGTTGCAAGTAGAAAAGATAGAAAGAAGATAGTCAGAGTAAGTTTGGAAAATGGAAGATTAGGGTAACCAAGAGAATTAGTTTCTTAAGGAAAAGGTTTAGAAAGGGGGGAGAGGGGAAGGGGAGGGTTGTGATTGGTTAAAAAGGTTACTAGCTTGGATAAATTTGGTTTGGAAGATTAAGTCACGGAGTATTTCAAGAATGAGGAGTCGCATCTGGCTGGCATGGAGACGTCGTTCAGCTATCGACTCCACGATGGGATATTATTTAGTATCGGAATAGAAATAAGGGTGTGCTTTTTATTTGAAGGATCGATAGATCCTTCGAAACGTATCCTTCGACGATCGTAGCAACGTTCGTCGAAGGATATGCTTCTTATGGGAAACATCAAAGGATTTTTGGTTTATTTTATTTTCCCCTTCTTTCAACAATTTCGATATTTTGAGATAAAATTAACGAATAGAACTACACACATGGGGGAAGGAAAAGGTGTAGGAGTGGATGGATGATAGAAAAAAAAATAGAAATTAAAAAGAAAAGTATTGGGGAATTGTTGAAGTGTTGTTTTTATCTTCGAGGTTTCGTAACTCGAATAAAACTTGATGGTTTTGGTTGGACGAAGTAAAATTGGTTACATGGAACACGGTTTTAAAATAATTTACACTTATGTCTAACGTTTATGGTAAATTCTAAGTTAATGGAAGACAAATTTCGGATATTTTAAACCCCCTAAACTTTATACGATTGAATATAAAAATAAACGATTCAAAATTAATTTTTCTTTCCATGATTTGATCTGATAAATCACGATTTGTATTTAAAACAAAATTACAATTTTTAAAACTACTTTGTTTTATGACAATTTTAATCCTATTGTTTTGTTCTTGCACGAATGTACGTAAAATAAAAAAATAAAAACCCCGATATCAATCGATTCGCTAGACGAGTTTCTTTACTTTTCTATATTTTCCTCGCAAAACTAAATACGCGTTTTCATAAGCTTCATGATTCTTCCTACCTCTTTGCCGAATAACGAAGAGATTCAGAGGAAAAAGAAAACGAAAAGGATAATAGGCAGACAGATAGTTGGAAGAGAACTAAAAGGACACTCTTCTCTCGTAAATATCGAAATCGTTGGTTAAAAGCTTGGCTCGTTAAAGCGAAAAATAAAATCGCTCTAACGGGTCTTCTCTTCTCTCGTTGGGGAAAATTAACGACAGAAAAAACGAGGAAAAACTAAATACAGACGGACAGATAGACAGACAGACAGACAGAATCGTACGAGGATGAAGGAAGGTATAACCAAACTTAAACAAAAAAAGAAATACATACAAAAATATATACACAAATAAATATATATTAAGTATAGTAAGAAATAATCAATCACTTTTACGTTAATTTCAAACTAAAAATAACGGATTACTTAATTTCGTTAAAAGAAATCCATTATTTTTACCTTTATATCAACCTAAAAGTAATCATTTACTTTTTACTACAACTTATATATAAAAAAACAACGCGAATTGAACACAACTCAAAGTAATAAAAATTGTAAATTAAGTATAACGATGGTACTTAGTAGGAAAAAAAATTAAATAAGAGAAAAGTTATTATAATTATTGTTATAAATTAGGGAGTAAAAGAAAAAGAGAGCTCTACAGAGACAGATTGTGAATAGTTTGTTGTGTGTGCATGTGTGTGTGTGTTTGTGAAAGATAATAGGGTGTGTAGAGTGTGAGATAAAAGTAGGATTGGTTGCAGAGTCGATAGCAGAGCGTCGTGGACTTGTTATTCCATGCTAAGTCGCAATCCCAGCTCAGACATAATCACGTGGTCCCTGCTTTGACTGGTCGATGTATATTATGTGTGTGAGAAGCATGTATATATATATATAAGTATTATTATTATTGGAGTCTGTGTCTCGGATATCCTGCACCTCCTTCCGACGTATATTTTTATTTTATAAACCATATACAATTATATAGAATTTATTAGAAATAAAAAAGAAGATATAAGAGGTTTTACAGAGGGTGGTGGTGGGGGGGTTTGAAAGAGAAATACGAGGTGGGTTATCGAGGGGTGTTAAGTGAAAGGGGAAAGACGGTAACTTAACGACACACTTTGTTCTGACGAAAAAAAATATGTTCAAGTATTTTCGTTGGATTTTTCCCCCCCATTGTTCCACCCACCACCATTCGTATTTTAAATATTTTAAATTCTTCCTGGTTCTTTTTTATTAATCTTTCTTTTGGTTTGAATTCTTCAAAGACTCGACTCGTTGCTCGTTTCATTCTTCCCATCAGGATTTTAGCGAATTACGCGGCGCTTACCGGTGATTAAAATCATTGTAATATAAAATGTATATGTGTATGTTTCTTTTTTTATATTATATAATATTATATATATGTGTATATATAATATATATATATATATAAAGATAGAATAGCGTATATGTAATATATAAAAGCTTTCGGCTCGCGATGATTCCGGTAAAAGCCCGTGAAAGAAGCAAGGAAACACCGGCCAAGCGACATCAGCCAATTGTAGCGTTCCTCCTCTACGTAGGAGGATTTGTATAATAACATTATATATATAGTGAAACATTGAATAGATATGTATATATATAAAGAGAAAGAAGAATAGTATATATATGTAAAAAAAAAAAAATAGTTTAGCCAATTCGTGCTAATCGCGACTCGCGTGCATCTCAAACCTTTGTCATTCGAGGTTAATTCCTATTTTCATTTTATTTTTTTTAACAAATTCTATCATTGACAATTAACTTTCCCGTACCATTTAAGCAAGTCCACTTCTATTTTTTGATTTTATTTTATTTTTATTATCAAACAAACTCGATCATTGACGATTAACCTACGCATGTCATTCGAGGAAAATTCGTTTCATTTCTATTTGTTTTTTTTTTTAAACAAATTTTTTTATCACTGATGGTCAATCAATTATTATCTTTTTCTTGATTTATTTGTTGTTCATAAAATATTTTTAACAAAGGAAAATCATTGGACGAGAATCGATCGTACTAGCTTTCACCTTTCGTCAAAGTTTTTAAGGATTTGTTATAGTTTGCTTTAATGGAATTAGGATTACGATAAACGATGATAGATGATAGATTTTTCCTAGGAATTTTTCCTAAAGGTTCACTTTTCTCGATATTCGATATTAAATAAAACATATACCCAAATTATAAACAAAATACAAACAAAATAATGCAGGCTACTAATTCAGATAATAAAAGAAAATTAATTAATCTGTTAAATGAATTAAATAAACAAAAAGTTTATCGTAGTAGAATCATTTTTAATAATTTTAGAACCAAAAAAATACCAAACTCTTGCAACAAATATACAAATTTTGATTAATAAATATTGCACACGAAAATATATTCTACGATAAACGATTATAAAACAAACGTATTTTGAAGCTTGTAATAAAAACTTGGAAAAAATCTTACTACGAATAATAGACCATTAAAATTATCGAGGATCAGGAAAACGTGAAAGACGTTGATGATCCCTGATTAAGACATCGTTATCGCCAAAGTTATCCTAGATGAATAGAGTTTGCTGGTTAACCGAATTCACGTCACTCCAAATGTCTAAGGATTTTAATTTATTATCCTAGTTTAGTCTATCTCGAAGTATGATATAAGAAAAAACTATTGAATTTTAAATCCACTGTCCAACTTTCCTTAGAATCATAAAGTATCATTTATTATGACCAATACAAACACACACACAAATATATTCAAATAAACAATACCAAACCCTGAATCTTTAAACAAAATTTCAAATACGACTTAAAGTATCAAAAAATGAGGACTATGGCTTATTGCTGTCTTCAAAAAGTTGTAAAAAAAAAACAGAAAGGTGTGAAGAAGATCCCCAAAAAAACGATCATCGAAAATACCTAAGAGTTGGTTAGAAATGTTGCGAAATAGACACAGACAGGGGAAGGAGTTTGAGATATGAGAAACTAGAAGAGAAGAGAGAATGGTGTTTTAGGGGAAAACCGAAACTTCGTGGAAAAGTTTAGCTGACGGTAGTTGAGTTGTATATGTGTGAGTGTATCTATGCACACGTTTATGTTAGTCGGACGTTTGATAAATCGTGAGTACCTGAGTGTACGAACATGAGAGAACGTGACAGAGAAAAACAGAGCAAGAGCAAGAGTGAGAGAAGGAGAGAGAGGGAGAATTCTTAGTGTCAGGAGACGAGAGATGTCATGAGTGTGTCAAAGTGTCGAGGCCAGGTCGTAAGTAAAATGAATTTATCATAAAGTCGTATACGGTTACTATGCGTCGAAAGCTAAGTCGAGAGTGTCGGGGGAACGTGCCTGACAAACTGACTATTGCAACTTGGATAAGAGTGTGTACCCCTTCCCTATGAAACCCAACTCCCAACGAATCAACCCCTGTCCTTGTACACCGCAACCGGTAACCACCAAATTGAAATAAAACGAGAGGAATACAAAGCTGGAAATGTTAAACGAAAAATTCGTATAAACCGTTTTAATACATAAATCGATTACCTATTTTGTACAATTTTTTATTCGAATATTTGCTACGTGTGTGACAAACTGACTATTGCAACTTGGATAAGAGTGTCCCACTCTGAACTTTAATCTAAACTTTCTTTTTTATTGCACTTTTCTACTTTGAGTTTCATGGAGTTAATTAATTCGTGCATAGAACAGTTCATATGGTGAATTTATTATGGAGAAAACTCTTATGAACACACCCTTTTATTATCTGTGATAAAAATAGAAGTAAAAAATATTTCTTTCGTTATTTATCTTTGCAAATAGTTTGACAAGTTTTTTATTTGAAAGAACGCGTCTCCTGAGGGGTGGAAGGTGGAATATATGAAATTTTCAAAAACCGAATGGTGTAAATGTGACACCAGAAAAATAAACCGTAGGGTAGAAAAATAGGGAAAGAGACAAATTGCGATAAATATATGAAAGATATTTGTGTAGGACAAGGTGGATGGGTTGGTTGGTTGGTTGGTTGGTTGCTTGCTAGAGTTTCAACATACGAAACAGAAAATAGACGATGACGGAATAGGAAAAAGAGTGCACCCACACTCCTTTAACCAACACCCGTTTCTCATTTTTATTCGAATAGCTCGTATAACACGCGAGAGGAAAGTTATGTAGTTGAAAGTTGGACGAGACAAACTGTCGTGGAATACAGTGATTGAAATCCAACGATAGTGGAGAGGAGGAGAGAAGGGAACGGAAGCAAGCAGTTTTCCTCAGTCGTTTACTACCCTCCAACCCCTCCACCCTGATGCCGATCGTTGTGATCGTTCATCGAACTACGATTTCGTATTTTTTTGGCAGACCCGGTGGTTTTAACAGCGACCCAACGAGAACAGGTGAGTGACTCCAATCGAAAATAAATTGAACGTTTTTTTCTATTATAAAATTTTAACAATTGTATGAAGTTCTATGCAGGATTGTAGAATCCCTGAAATATTTGATGCACGTAAACACAAGTGTCATCAGATTGATGACAAATATATCCGACACTTATGTTCAAAAAGGATGAAATTGTATAAAATTGTCCTTCGAATGAATGAATGACCGTTTCTATTTCTCTGAAATCATTTCAAAGGCGTATTTAACTGACTGGAGAAGTTTAGAATAAACGCTTTTCATTAATCGACCTATCACCTCTCGAGTTAGTAGCTTCTCCTATTCGGAAATAATTCAACGTTTCAACTCTTGGAACTCACTCTCGCTCGATGATTCGTAGTTAACGGCGAATTTCCGAATTCGGTGGTTTCAACTAATGGCAGACCGCAGTAGCAAGAGCAGCAACTGTAGTAGTAGTAGTAGTAGAAGTAGTAGTAGTAGTGTTGGTAAAGTATTTAGCAACTGTTTCATGATATCTTTGGTAACTACTATGAAAGATTATTATTTAATATAATTTCAAAACAACAAAATATCCACCATCCACCACCATCCACCAATATCTTTCAACATTATCACCAAACAATCCCATAATCAATAGGAGTCACTCAACAATTCTTTTTTTCAAGATAAATGTGATACAACTTCAAAATCATACAACTCATCTTCCTATTGAAATTCATATCTAAAAATTTTCCAATACACAACCAAAATGTTAATAAATCTATCACAAAAATTACAAACTTCTATCTTTTTATTAATCGTCAAAAACAATTCCTAAAACCCCAGCTGTCAAACAGGGTGACCCATTCAAACGTATCTTCCTCGATGATAAATCGCGTAAAAAAAAATACAACAAAAAAAAGTATCTTATCCTATTTCTCGTTTGAACATAAAGGAGGGATCAAAGAAGAAGAAGAAGAAAGAAAGGGGGAAAAAAAAGGAGATAAAAAGAAAGAAAGAACGAAATGTAAGATGAACCCTGACATTGACACGTCAGTCTCTCTCGAGAATACAATAGATTCAACCCTCCCTTTTCCTTTGACACCTTCGAGAAGATCTTGACCTTTTTTTTTTTCTTGCTTTCTTCTCTCTTAGTGGCTTTAACATAAGTAAAGTAGCAGCATCAAACCAGTAGTAAAAAAAAAAAAAACTAGTCAAAGAGAGAAACATTGAGAGAAAGACCAGAACAGGACAGTAACAAACGAAAACGCTTTTTAGTTTACCCTCTCTTAACTCCTGACACTGTTTTATATATTTTTCCTCCCTTTCTCTTCAATGAACACTAATACAAAAACAACGAGGACAACTATGACGAAGATGAAGATGAGAAAAAGACGAAGAGGAGATGAAAATGAGAATAAAAAGGAGAACGCTAGTCGATTTTCTCGTCAACCGTTGCTACTTAAAACACTCCTTTTTTTTTGTACTTTCCAACCCTTCTACCCTGAAAACCCGTTATTTCTATCGAACTACTTTCCACCCCTGTTCAAAACTTTCTTTTTCTTTATTTTACTTCACTTCTTTTTTAGCCAACTTTTCTATACATTTTTTAACTCTCTAAAAACACATTGCTCGATATTTTCTACTCTTTTTTTCTTTATTTTTCTTTCTACTTCCCTTCCCCTCTTATTCCTTAATTTCTTTAGCATCATTTGTGTTTCGTTATTTTATTTTAATTCATTTTTAATGTTCGGTAACGATTACGAGTCTTATTGACGCTTGTGTTGTAAATTTAATCAAATAAAATTAATATATTTTTTTCTTGGTTTATAAATAATATATAAATGTATATAATATATAAAATATATATATATATACAAATATATTACAAATATATATATATTAGATTGGTGGAAAAGAAATGTCGGAATTTTTACATTGAATTATAGCAAAATTCCGACATTTCTTTTCCACCAACCTAATACATATATACAAGAGTATATAAAATCCGAGCTGAAGCTACGAAAGCGTGATAATGGCTATCTATTGAGCATTGCTATTGTTGCACTGAAAGTTGTTGTGTCGGACAAAGAAGCCG
The DNA here is from genome assembly GCA_023678845.1 of Mischocyttarus mexicanus. Classification (NCBI taxonomy): domain Eukaryota; kingdom Metazoa; phylum Arthropoda; class Insecta; order Hymenoptera; family Vespidae; genus Mischocyttarus; species Mischocyttarus mexicanus. The sequence goes on along the minus strand of JACGTP010000140.1, from coordinate 107,849 downwards.
CGATTTTTTGTGCCCATAAGGCGCAAGGTGGGGGGGACAAGGCTTTTTTTTCTTTTTTTACCCATTCGGAATCGGCTTAAACGGGCGCTTGGACAGACAGACAGACAGACAGACAGAAAGAAAGAGACAGAAAGAAAGAGACAGAAAGATGGAGTATATACTCGGAATAATTCCATACGTCGGACTTTAGACGGTGATTAATTCCTTTCATCATTGAAAAACTCAACTAACACTGTTATTATGTCAATTAAAAAATGATAGTGAAGATCTTATTGTCAGATTTGATAATCTTGTAACATAAGGGATTAAACATTATTCTAATTGTTCATATAATTAACAAAATGTTAACTAATGTAATACGTTTGAAAGATTTAGTATACTTTTGTGAGGTAGTAAAATTATCTAAACTCTTAGAAGTGTTCATTGGGAGAATAGGTTGGCTAATAAATTCTACGAATTTCAAGAAACACAAAGGAGGAAGATCTTGTTAGATGAGATGAGTTGGTTATTTTAAACCTGTACGAGAATAAAGTAATATAACCAAGTAGTACAAAGTTAAATGTATCTGTCTAGATATGTGTGTAATCCCTTCCTAAAACTTGCAAGTTATTATTATTTTTTTTATTTCGAATGAAACATATTAAAGTTGAATGTAAGAGGAGTTGCGTTAGAAAATTGTTATGAAAAGTATTATAGTAGTAATGATTATTATGATTATTATTATTTTAATGGGGTTAAAACTTATCGAGATAGGTAATACGATATTCTTCTCTGACTGTAATTATATGGAAAAACGAATATAAATTCGATACGAGAAAAGAGAGAAATAGAGAGAGAGTTTGCATCTCGAAATTGTTCAGATAAACTTGAGTTAAAGTTTGTGCGGTTCGATAGAGGAAGTTTTAATCGAAGCTAACCCTCAACTAAAGGAAGGCACTTTCTAATAGTCCTTCGTATTCGGCCGACTTTCCATCTTTCTGTATCGATCTTTGAAAAGGGTCCACATAGCGTTTGGTAGATAGAAAGATAGAAAGATAGATAGAAAGATAGATAGAAAGATAGATAGATAAAAATTAGAAAGAGAGATAGTTGAAGGATTAAATAAGAAACAGAGCTATGAGGATCAAAAATAAATGGGATTATTGTTCTTTCAAGAAAAGGATTATGTTTTTATTCACGTTGAGGGATAGTAAGAGTTGTTCTTTTCGGTGTGGTTTATTGGTTTAGTTAAAAATTGTTTTTGTTTGAGTTTAGAAATTATTGTAGAGGATTAATGTTAAGTGTTTATTTGGAGACAGTTTTGTGTGTACCTGGTTGCCGTCGTAGGTCCAGGATCCGAACTTCATGTCACAGTGTTGGTCGTCAAAGGGGAACCAAGTGATGTCTATCTTGCATGTGCTCTTGAAGATGCCCGGTGGGACGTACAGGCAACTGCCGTTATGCGTGACCACCACGTTTGTTTGGTACGTCCCGTCGAAACCCTCATCCGCGCTAACGTTTCATATATGGTTTTGTATTACATCATATACATGTATGTATATATATTTTTGAGTTTTGTTTTCAATAAATAATTGATGAATCTCTTCAGATACCAAATTTTTATAACAAAAGACAACTTTCTTTCTATTTCAATTATTTTTACTATCAAACAGTACCGTAATTATGTTATTGATTGATTTGAATTAATATTTTTTTTTGGTTTAACGTTTACAGTGGTGGTTTTCCCCTATTTTTTGTTATGTTTTTATTTTTATTTATATTAGGTGTAATTAGAAAGAAAATTTATTATTTTTATAAAGTTAAAGTAATAGATTTATTTTATTTTATTTTAATTATTTAAGATCGAGAATCGAATGGATTTAAAATTTTGCTTTATCTTCTAAATTATTTTTTCTATCAATCAGGTATTGGAATTAAATTTATTTTGTATTATTTTTCTGTGTGGTTTAAAGATCGATCGATTAAGGATTAATATTTTTGATTATTTATCGCGAATTGATTTGTTTTTTACAAAACACAACGATCTATCTCCAATTTTATTTTAGTTTTTCTCAATTATTTTTACTATCAATCATATTAGATGATTATTTTCGATTAATTATAAATAAGTATTGTTAGAGTAGTATTCTAGCGTATCGCAGCGTATTCCATAGACATAATTGTTCGAAATAATAAAATAAACTGATCTGTCGGTGATATGAAATCACAAAGAAAGAAATAGCGAAAGAGAGAGAAAGAGTAAGAGAGAGAGAATACCGATTGACAAGTAATTAACCTAAACCCTTCTAATGCAGGAATGACAAATAAATCCACGTGTCAAAACTACGTTGAAATTTATAGTGATTTAATAATTAAGTCTAATTATTCTCGTATTAATGATTAAATGACTCAGTACTTTCTATGAAATCTCAACAAATGTAAAAATAAATTTAACATATTTTGAGCATACTATCTCATAAATTAAAATTCATACTATTTCATAATTATCCCCGTTTTATTTACAATATCCATAAATAATCACAAATTTATTAAAAAATAAATATATGCTAATAAATAAATGAAATTAGGTTAATAATAAGAAGAAAATTTTTGATTAGAGAGTGATATATAAAATTAAATAATAGGCGTAAACGTTTATTTAATTCCCGTTGAATTTATTTCCACGACGATCAGATTTATTGATCCTATAGGAGATAATAAACAGTTATATGTTGATATCTGTGTACATGTGGTTAGTACTAGAATGCATTACGATATAGTAGAGATAAAGAGAGAGAGAGAGAGAGAGAGAGAGAGAGAGAGAGAACAGGGGAAGAAGAGAGGGAGAGAAATCTCGATGGTTCGCATATTATCGACAGAAACGGCAAATCAATTCGCGTTAACGAGCTTCTCGCAGAGATTTAATGACTCCAAATGTAATACATTGATTAATCTATTCCCAGATGGGATATTGAAATGTGAGAGTTCATTATAACTCGTAGTGCGAAAGACATAACTATGTCTAATATCGTTTATCTTTATTATCTATTTTATTCACTTATGTTCCTATAAACCATTTGTACAAATCATATATTGGTAATATTATTAAAAAGAAATAAGAAAAGAGGCTACAATTGTTCTTTCGTTTGACAGATTACTTCTAAACCAAGAAACAAATCTTTTAAAAATGTTAGAATAAATATAATACTCTAAAAGATTAAAATAATAATTAAATCTCATTTCTAAATATGAAAGATTCAAAAATAATAATAAAAGTAATCTTACGTGATTAATTTTAGTTCCATCTTTCGAGAGGATCGTCGTCGGTAATTTCACTGCTAGCAACGTTACTTGCGTCAATGTTGACAAATCGAGAGAAACTGAACGGTAAAGAAATAAGTCGAACTGCCAGAGACACAGAAACGTAAACATTGCCGAGCAAACGTACATGAAAATATAAATAAAAGACAATACACTTTTGTAAGAGGGAAATAATATTCGAAAATAAAATGTTTTGAATATACTTTGTTGTCTTTTTTGTAGAATTCTTTTCAAGTGTACGATTTGAAATAATCAAACGTTCAAATTCAAGTCTTTATTCTTCGATTTACTCTGCTGAATAATTTTCATACAATTCGTTGAAGTTAAAGAATATTATTTATGATTATTATTTATTATAAATAAAATAATGAATGTGTAATAAATAAAAAAATGTATAATTTTGGATATGTTATTTTGTTTGAAACGACGTGTGAGACAACGTAAGTGAATGCAGTCAATTCTGTGGATGACAAACAATAGTACAGCAACGTTCTTGATTGGTGAAGGACTATTCACTGTAAATGGACAACCTATGATAATAGTAACCATCATTATAGATAGCTAATAGTGATCATGTATTACCCAGTCCAATTGATAGTCTTGTGATATCGATAATTGTCGATGATCATGTACGAGCTAGTGACATGTACTATGTTATTGTTTATACGTTGTGGTGATGTTTGTTAATCGATATTGTCTGTAAACCATTTTAAACAAATATCTTATTTTACATAAAGTATATACATAAACATACACATAATTAATATTTAATTATTATTTTTTCGTTAGCAGATAACACATTCATGTGAATATTCAATGAAAATATTCATTGTGAATATTTATAATATTATAAATTTTATATATTTTATATTTATATTTTATATTTTTTAATCATTAAAAAATAAACTGAAATATATATTTATGTATATATTATTTATGAGAATATGAAGATTGAGATTTTAGTTAAAATTACTACCAACGTAAGATATTTCTAGAAAATAACGCTGGTTAAATGCCAGCTCTATGATGAAATATTATCAAGGGGATGGAAAAGTAAAATGAGAAGGGGGAGTATATACGCTCTTGATGATAATATCCTTGTAAAATATACCCCCTCCCTTTGGTGTAAGAGCATCATTTAAATACAACACTTAAATGTTACTTAACATCCGACCAAAAATAATCAAAGTTTGAAGGAACGAAGTATTACAAATAAAATTGAAATTTGATTGGATTCTATTCGTCAACGATGTCAACAAAAATTATTTACAAAATTGTAGTTGAATAATATTTAAATTTTATATTTTTATTTGAATCGTATTATTATGTTAATAATAATGTATTAATAATAATAAATATAATTTGTACAATTTGTCCAAACCTGGTTTTTTCTTTACAATCAAACATTTATTTAAAAAAGGGATTAATTTTATAAGAAAAAGTTAAATTAATCGAGGTTTTTAGTCACTGATGCTAGTCGTTGTTTCGAAGCAAAACATAGAAAGAAGATATTTCGTATCTTTTTTGATTTTTTTTTGTTTAAAACACCAAAAGCACATCGGTGTGACACCACTTGAGATACAATCGCAAAGCTGGGGTATAATAGCTCCTTCTATCCCCACGTGCATTTATCTCGAGGCTCGGCACCGGCTTGTACTAAAAAGACGAACGCTAATGAAAAGGGTTGAAACTGGAAAAGGGAAAGCTAGGGTTCATCAGATGATGTGTCGTGGTTCCACGATTACCACTACCAAAGAAGGTAACAAGCCCTTTTTCGTATAACAGCGTAGTCACGTCTATGAACTTTTCACTTCTCGTTTCTATTCGAAGTTATTCCAAGAAAAATAATTATTATTATTTTTATTAACATTCCTTTAGCTTTTTCCTATTCTTTGATTAATCTCAATTAAAAAAAATAAGATAACAAAATTTATTTAAAAATGTTGATATAAAATTATTGACGTACTTGGAGCAAATTTCAATTAAATTATGTCCATTTTTTGCTCCATTTCAAACTAGACAACCTATTATACACAATTTGTCGAAATTGTGTAGAAGTGTGGGTAAGAAAAATCATTGAAATTAATACGAAAGGTTGGTATTTGTCTAACCCAATTTTTTTATAATTATTTTCTATTGTTATACTCGTTAAATAAATTTTGTATGGAAAATATTTGCCAATATTTTATAATCCTACTAAAAAAAGATAAACGAACAACAGATCTTTTCAAGCAATAAAAGTTACATTTTATTTGAAATATATTTGCCTCTAATTTATTTAAGAAAAAATACTTAACAAAGAAATATAGAAATTTAAAGACAGGAAAAACTATTCGAAATTATGGGAAAGGAAAATGAGATATGCACTTTTGTTACTTTTAACGAGAAAAGATTTTTCTTATGGTTTATACATGCTTCAAGGAAAGGTGTGTAAAAAAAAACTCAAGGATGAGATGATGTTCGGTGAGAGAATAAAAAAAGCTTTGGGAATTCTTGTCGCTTGTAAAACGATTAAAAAAAAAAAGAGTGAGAAGAGAAGAGAAGAGATGAGAAAAAGGAAGGAACTCGCGTACCGGGAAAGATTCGTTCTGTCTTTTCTCGCGATCACGTTTGTGGAAAAATAAAAAAAAAAGAGAGGAAGGGAGAAAGGGATAGCGAAAAAAGAGAAAGAGAGTGAGAGATAAAATGAGACAAAAAGGAACATTACGAGCTTGGAAAATGCAGTCACGAAGTTAAACGTTCCGAGATAAGGGCTAATGAGCTTTCGGGTTGTTAAGTTTTTCAGTCGTAACCTTTAACACAATATTTCAAGATAAACCATCGATTAAAGTCTACGACCTAATCTTGATTCCTCCAAGAAACAACAACGTTCTTTTTTATTGAAACAAAATTTGTTGGAATAATTCAAACGTGAACGAATTTCAAGTCAACTTTCACAATCTAAAATAATTTCACTTTAAATATATTCACAAAACTAAACTAGAGAAAAATGTATTCTTTAAATTGATTATACTTTTCATTTAAAATAAGAATTAAATAAATAAGAACAAAATAATTAATACAAATATTAATATTGCATAAAAATGATGGACAGAAATTAACTCAACTTCGATTGGGCAAATACTTTGTAAGAAAAATAAAATTGTAGTAAATAAAAAAGTGATGGGGGAAAGAAATTATTAAAAGGATACTTCGTGATAAAATTTAAACCAAGAAAAAAAAAAAAGGAGAATATGAAAAATAATTCGGAAAGGTGTGTGAAAACGACGATTTCGCGAGGGCGTGGAAAAACTTCACGGTCTCGTTCCGCCTACACCTTTTGTTTTTCGAGTGAAGAAAAAAAAACAAGAAAGAGAGAAGCGAAGTATAAAAAAAGGGGAGGAAAAAATGATAAAGAAAATGAGGTAAAAAAAAAAATACTAGGGGAATAGATGGGAGAAAAGAACGATAGTACTCGAGAGTCCGTAGAATCGGTATGCACTGTTCCTACGTGCATTTATCTCTCGCTTTGTGTAGAAGCCGCCGAAAAAAAATAAAAGAACGAAAAAAAAGAGTTTGGTAGATGAGACGATTGTATGTACTTTTCACTACCATTTGTACCTTTGAAAAAAGAAAAAAAATAAAAATGAAATTGAAAGAGTGAGAAGAATGATTAAACGAGAGTTAGTGTAACGCGTGATTAAACTTCTTCATTGACATAGTAAATGTCAATTATAATTGTCAAATTTGTCCATTTACAGGTGTATACTTGTAAGCATATTTTTCATTATTGGTATTGGTATTTTTATTATTTTTATATAAGAATAAAGTATATTTAAAGTTTGAATACTGGCATTAATGAATAATTTCTACAAGTATTTTCTAACTAAAATAATTTATCATAATTTATCATAACTTTTGGTAATAAAATAAAAGTAAAAATTAGGATACGGTTTAATCATTTCACACTGTGACACGTTTATGGCAAAATATAATCTGCTTTGAATGGAAATATGATCTGTTTTGAACTGAACACGAGTTACTTCTTAGTGTGTTTATTTTCTGTTAGCTAAACTTTCAAATGAAATGAATAATAGTTAACAAATTGTATTATTTTTAATGAAAGAATACTTCAAAATATTTAATAATTAATATTTTGTATGTAGAGTACGAAATAAAAATATGTTACAGTATTTATGCACGTATTATGCATTTGATGCACTTGATGCACTTGGTGCAAAAAAAATTTGCAAATTTATTTGAACCTTGATATTTATAAGATAAAATAATGTTCTTATTTTAAATATAATTAATAAATATATTAATATATAATTATTAAAACTACAATTAATAAAAATATAATTAAATAATAATTTTCCAATAATTTAATATTGAATCATGATTTTTTAAGCTACCTTATCTTACGACATCGTACTATAAAATAATAATAATTAATAAAAATAAACTAATTGATAAATAATACAATATTAAATTTAAAGATTGAACGATACCACTACGAGTTTAATTTTATGAATGTACAATCAAAGAGAGAATGAACGTAAATCTATTTTCAATTACCCAACCATTGTCAAATACTCTTCCACCTCAACATACATGCAGCAGGTACACACACACACATAAACACACACACTAGTACACATAAATATATCACACATAGAACTGTTGAGGATAGCCGGTCGTAAATTCCAAGTGTAGGCGTTTCCGTTTCCTTCATTCAATGAAAACAATCGTTGCCATAGTCGTTCACGAATCTTTCGACAAATTCTACTTTTCCGAGAATGTTGACCCCTGTTTGCCATCACTTCATTCTTTCTCTCTCTCACTCTTTCTCTTTCTTTCATTCTCTTTCTATTTTAGTTGGTTTTTCCACTTTGAAAGTTCTTTCCCCACGTGTCTCTTTCGGTGGTGACATTCATGAGAGGAACGGTTGCAACTCTGTTGGTGGTAGCCAGTGCAACAAGTAAGTCATATAAAAAGTTAGAGAAAGAGAGTAAAGGATAGAAATAATATTATTAGGTAGACCAGAAAGTAGTGTCGTTATTTAATTTTCCTTTGCCAGAACTTAGAAGTGAACTGTGATTAAGAAATAAAACTAAACTTGATTGTATGTGAGTAAAACAACAATTCTTCTTTAAAAATAATTCATTTCGTTTGCTTCAAACTAACTTGCATAGATTTTTTATTATAGTCTTCATCGATAAGTGATCTTTGATTGAAGATATTTAAAAAAAATAATAATAATAATTATGCATCAATCTTATTTTAGTTATCATTAATTCAATCATCAATTAATAATTAATTCATCAATCTGTAATTGTTTTTTCCCCCATAGAAAATTGTCTGTACCTCTTAAATTATTATTTTCGTCATCGTATAAAAGAAAATGTATTTTCGAGGATAAATAAAAGATTGTAAAAAAAGAAGAAGAAGAAGATGTTTAAAAATGTATGCAATACTTCGTCGATAAATCCAACAGATGTGGTGAACTTCTCGAAAGTACTTTTTAATCGAAATCGCGAATCACGAAGACGTGTCGTGTCGTCTCTTTTCAGTAAAACGTCGAGGTATATCGAAAAACGGAAATTCAGAACATCGATCAGCCTTATCCGCTGAAAGTCGATCGACTCTTCTAACAGAGACGTCTTACCTTGCCCTTTTCTTGGATTTTCTAACACCGAGGTTCTTGTTATGTACGTCGAGATAAGACACATGGGAACCAGTAACATCACTTCTTTCATAATTCTCTCTTTTCTTATCCATCAAAAACCATTTTTGGATTATTTTCTTTTCAATTTAAAAACAAATAAAATCAACCCATTCGATTGATCATTAAAAATACATTAATCTACAAATTTAGATATTTTATATTTCATTAAATAAAAGAAAAAATCATAAATTTTCTAAAATAAATTAAACTTGTTTAACCTGTCCAATAAAATTCCCATATTTGTTTTTAATTACCCATTCGAACCTCGTACTTTCTCTCTCTGTCTTCGCTGGGAAAAAAAATGGTTTCAAGATGCCTGAATTTTGTCTTTTTTCCCTTAAAGAATAGAAAAATTGAGAGATTTTTGAAGGATCCAAAAGTGTAACAACACCTCGGTGATAACCCTGACAAAATGTTCCAAAGAGAATATCAATTTTGGTTAACGATTAGCCTGGATTTACGCTGGCGCATACGCCGAACACTTTTCCCAAGGTAGGAAACGCTTGGTTGGCAGTAAGATTAACGCGTGTGTGCGACCGAAATATGTCCTAGGGGTAGTTTCAGTCAACCTTTAACCATCCCTTAACTCGTTAACGTCGTAATCCTAACACTTCTACACTTTGGTTGAATTTTAAACCCGCACACGTACACCGAATTACATTTGTTTAATGAACCATACGCGAACACGAATGTTTGTTAAATATTTTTATTATTATTATTATAACAATCGTTATTGTTAATTATTATTTTTATTATATTGTTTAAATGTTTTTGTTTTTAAAAACGTTTATTTTCGTTTAATTCTACTCGTCGAGATACTCGTAAAAAAATAAAAGAAAACTCAACGAGATCGAACGTTTGTTCGTTTAGTTTTTATTCGCGTGGTTTTATTTTTGTCCTACCCACCATTTCTAAAAAATCACTTCTTTTCTTTTTTTTAAATTGATTTGTCTTTTTCTTTTTAAAAAATAGACTATGGTTTTTTTGGCTGGTTATACATCGAAGAGAATCAAAGTTTCGTGCGTTTCGATCCCAGCGGTCAGGGTTTCATCGGCCACGCCGCGGAGCTCGCTCCCTCGTTGACGTTTGCCACGCACCCGCGTGTACGGTTGTCAAAAAATTTTTTTTCTTTTTTACAATGTTACAATATTCTTTTTTTTATTTCCTTTTCGTTTCTCTTTCTTTTTTTTCTACGAAGGTATATACAATAATATTCATTTATTTATTCTCCCAACAACTTCGAGTCACGTTTCAATACGATGCCTGAAATGAGACATTCAAGTCTCACACGTGCACATAATTGCAATTAATATTCATTCGAGGTATTAAATAAAGTAACATAATTAAGATAAAGTTATTATAATAAAGTTTATTTGATAAAAGAATAAGAAAAGATTGCAATAATTTTAGAAACAAAGGTTTATCGATGAAATCGAACGATGAGAGAGGATTGACAGAAGAAGTCTTCTGGTAGACAATATTTTTGCTTTTATGTTTCTTTTTTGATTTTTCTACGTTTGTTATTATTTTTTATATTTTTATCTATCTCATTTGTTCTCATTTTTTCTCATTTTTTCGCATATGCATACGAAACGTACGAAGAAGGTAGAGAAAACGCGTGCAAGTGACTACTCTTCCCACAAACTCGTAATTATAATGTTTCCTAATGCTTTCTCTTTCTCTCTCTTTCTCTCTCTTACTCTCTCTCTTTTACTCTCTTGGAAGGTGGACTTACAAATATAAGGTACATTGGACTTCCAAATGAGCTTTTAAGCTGTGCACCGCATTTAAAAGAGGAAAACCATAGCCAACTCTCCAAACTCGTTTCGTTTCGTTTCGTTTCGTTTCGGTCGACTACTCGGAAGTAATTTCGCGGACTACCTTTTCAAATCTCATCCAGTATAATTCTTCATCGCGTGAATCTTGATAAGAGACAAAGAAGAAGAAGAAGAAGAAGAAGAAGAAGATGATGATGAAGATGAATAAGAAGAATGACGAAGAACTTTGATGTTAAATAAAAGACGAGTAAAATTCTTTAAACCAATTAAACAATTATTCAGAATTATCGTATTTTTGTTCTATAATGAAAAATAAATAAAAATAAAATACAGAAATCTGTCATTATTGATTAGGTTTGCGAGAGAAGACACGCATCATAATTCTTTACACGTGCTTGTTAAAAGATTCACACCCTGGGTAAAAAAAATCATAGATTATTTTCTTTGCATAAATTAATTGTTAAACATATTTAGAATATACTCGTAAAACAATTTTTCCAATATTCCAAGTCGTTGTAAAATTACAGCTATTAGAAATCTTGACTCGAATCTTTAAACAGAGTTTCTCTTAAAACTGAATTGAGTGGTTTCAAAGTGGTACAACTCGTGTTCTTGCAAAGATTTATGTCTAAAAATTTTTTGACACACTACTGAAATGTTCATAAATATATCGTAAAAAGTTGAAGCTTCAATCTGTTATTGATCATGAAAAAAAAATTCTTAAAAATTGGTTAAAGAAGAAACCATCATACAGGGTGTGAGTCGTTTAAATTCTCGATTGAATTAGAAAGTTAGAAAGAGAAAGAGAGACAGATGGTGATAGAAATAACGAGATCGATATATGTGGGTGTAGGTTTATGTGTATATAATAGCACGTGCCTTTGAAAAGCAGAATAACAGGAGAGCCTCTTCCTGCTCGAGTAAACCTCGTGGACGTCATAAATGTCGGGCAAACTGTCGGAAAGTTAACGTCGTCGAATCACCAGCTGAAGGTACTCTGTGTTCCTATCCACCTTCCAAACTCCCGCCAACGTTCTCAGAGAATACCAAAAGTGATGAATACTCGTCTCTCTCTGTACGTGTGTGTATGTATGTTTGTGTTAGTAAGTGTGAAAGAGAGCGAGAGAAAGTCAGAGAATGAGAGAGAGAAAGGACTCCTGCTATTCTAGGATTTAGGAACCGAATTCAGTGGAATACTAATACCTTAGAGATGGAAAGGGAAGGAAGGTTAGTGAGATGAGAGAAAGAGAAAGAGAGAGAGAGAGATTGTTAACCTATCCAACGAGTTACCATAACGTATCTCTATGCTGCTCGTCCAAACTTATCTTTCCTCTCTCATGAGAAACGACGACTTCCTAGAAACGTATTTTCAAACTCTATCTTTCACACTGTCCGGACTCATACGTCGTATTTAAACGGAGACACCTGTGAATAGTCATCTATCTAGTGAAAAATTTGCCATTTAAATGTTATCGTTTGATATATACGTGATTTTTTCTACTTTTTAGTTTCTTTGGTAACACCATTTCTATGTTTTAGTTAGTCTACTTTAAAATATATTACTTTTAATTGTAATAAATATATTTGTTATAATTCTTATTTCAATTATTTGATATTAAATAATTATTTACTTCATATAAAAGTGGTTTTACAATAAATTTAACAACAACGTAAAAGAAAATATGTTTATTTAGAAAATACTTTTATTCCAGCTACACTTTTGATATACCAGGTGCCAGAGAATCAAACAACATTTATTTAATCAATTCAAATCAGTGAAAAATAATAAAAACTATAGCAGATTATGTGAAATTGAAAGTATCCTAAAAAGTAATAATAATATTCTTTCGTTTTATATTTAAAAAGGTGTCACAATAAATCTAAATTAGAATCCTTGTTATCTACTTTATTCTTTCTGTAAGAGAGCAAATCTTCTACTTCAGGTATCTCATATAACAATCGTTCGTAAAGCAAAGTATTACACAAAAAGAGAGACAGAGAATGAATGAGAGAAAGACAAAATACTTATCGAGGATGCAACAAGAATGCTCATTAACTTGAAAATCAGTTAAAACGTTTATTCTGGAGTACTCTTTTAAGAGAATACTACTCCTATCTTTCCTTAAATATTTTCCAACTAAAATTTCTTTATCTTTTATTTATATATAACAAAAAAAACCAAAGAAATTCGTGTAATTTAATTCGCGTTAAAATACCAGCATACTCGTACGTAAACAGTGTTTCTTACCCTAATTACTCTTACTGAAAGACCCTCTCAAATTATTGCAACCTTTCTTTCCAACTTCTTACTACCTTTTACTCTTTATATTTATTTTCTCATTTCTTATTTGAATCTTATAGTCAAAATCGTGTCAGACATCGTTCTTAGTGACTCAAAGTTAAACGAAAATAATTTTAGCTTTTATTCGGGCAAGTGGAAAAAGGGTTTTTATCTTTCACTCCCATGTGTCCGAGCTTGGGTCCCCCTTCACCACTGTACACAAAAGTATAATACACTCTCTTCTTTTATTTACTCCCTGTAAGTTAAAGTATAAGAAATATTTCAAAGAAAAGTTTTATGCAGAATACCATGAGAAAGAAAATGTAAGAGAGTGCAAAAGAGAAAAGAGAGAGTGTGTGTGTGTGCAAGAGAGATCAAAAAAGTGAGCAGAAAAATATCCGAGAGGTATACTTCTCGTTATTATAGAAGAAGAAGAAGATGAAGAAGAAGTAGAAGAAGTAGAAAAAGAAAAAGAAAAATGCTGGTGGATATCATTAAACTCATTCGCCGGAAGAAGATAGATAAGTTAAACGAATCGGCGATTACATGAGTGAAAAAGTAACAGAAAGTAACTGAAAGAGAGAGAGAAAGAGTAGCATAAACCACTAATTATCCTACTCTCTGTAAAAGCGAGCAAAGCTAATGATACTTTTAACGATTCTCATACCCGATTACACACTTTTTTTATTTTCTTTACCAAAGACTCGGTGACGTGATCAAAACTCTTCTCTTTACTCTTACAAAAAAAAAAAGAAAATGAAAGAAAGGAATGAAAAATATAATAGTAAACGTACTTGAAAAGTTACACGAAATGATTATCCAAGCAATTTCAATCTTTAAATAATAGATTTCTTTCTTTTTAAACTAGTATATCAGAATTAGTAGAAAATAAGTCACTATTTTTACGTTTATTTCAATCTGAAATTGATGGATTACTTTGAACGAAATAAAATAATCCATCATTTTTTAGTATGAATTTAATATAAAAGTAATGACCTACTTTTTACTACTCTTAATAAACTAATTTTGGGGTAAAAGAAAATCATTTAGGTTTGAAATAAACGTAAAAAAATTAGAAGAAGAAGACAAAAAATCATTCTCCATTCTCCATTCAATTCTATTCAATTCCATTCAATTAATTGATCCCTCACGAGGACACAAGCTCGGAGTTATTCGAGGTCATAAACCCTTTTTTCTTTCCCCGTTTCTTTATAAACTTTCGAGGATTTATCGGCGTTTTATCAAATACCAGGAAAAATAGGTGGATAAGATTTTAGTTGGTTGGTTATTGCGAGTGGCAAGACGAAAAAAAAACGACACAAACTGCTCTCTCGTTCGTTAGTTTTACGAAAGAGGAGACGAGGGAGCGGGCACCGGGCCCGGTCCTGCGGTGGTACGCAGTAACGGGGGGTAGCCTGACGTCGCGATTCAATTAATTATCCACATAATTACGAGGGCCGTTCGCCACCAACCGAAACCAACCGGTCAATAATATCAAACCAACTACCAAGAATCGATCTTAATTTATACAATCAATTATTATTATTATTAATCATCATTATTATTATTATTATTGATATTATTATTGATACATTCAATCATTTATTCAACGTAAAATTTGTTCCAATTTTTCCTTTCATACGTATATACGTGTCAAATATGAAATGAAGCAAAAATTGCACATAATTGAGTACAAATTTGCTCCATGTCGTATTGGACAACCTATAATTTCATTTCAAACAAATTTCTTTCTTTCCCTCAAACTAATACTTAATTTTATTTTTGATTTAAATCTATCAACGAGGTAACAAATCGAATTATATTTTCGTACAAGGGTTATCTTCTTCCTATCTTTGTTTTATTTGTTAAATATTATTTTAACTTTGGAATTTTTTTATTGAAAAATGTTACGAGTAAATTGAAAAAATAGAAAATCGTATAAGGATCGTTGTAAAATCATGCAAGCAAGGTCTGTGTAAATACGTGTAAGATATTTTCCAACGTAAAAGGAGAATTTCGAAGGATGCCGAAGGGTAATGGTCCTCGACGTGGAAAACAGATTTTACGAGGCTCACGACAATCCTCTGTTGTGTCCAGTGTCTCGTAGCTAACCTTCAGGGATTACCGGGTTTTGCTTAAATTTATTAGCTTTTACTAAAAGTATTTATATCCTACCGGAAAATAATTCCTGATTCGGTTTTACGTTCACGCCAGGAAAGTATCTTTCGTTTAAGTATTGGCCAGCTCTAAGCGTATTTTTCTATTTTTTTTTTTTTACTCCCCTTTGTTGGATTTTAAAAAAATTCGTATTTTTAAACGACCCTTTTTTGCCTCGACTAAAATAAATCTGATCCAATTCGATGCTGGACTTTTATTTGAGTTTCTTTGAAAAATATTAAGAAAACATAATTGAATTGTAAAAGAAGAAAATCAAACGTGTATCTCTGAATTTTTGTATCTTTTCTGTTCTTCCAGATCGAAATGAATTTCTATTCGTTGCATTGAATGAAACAGAAAGACCGAATATGTGTGGAGAGAAAGGAATGGAAGGATTTTTGAACAAACGTTGTCGTTTACTTTGAAAATAGTACGAGTCGTTTAAAAATCTCTCGGAGTTGAACGTTTTAATTGGATTAAAATCAATATTCTTGGGTTGGGGGAACATAGTCGATGACAAATATCTCATTTTGTGATACCTTGCATGTTCAAAACGTAGATTAATCGAACACGGTGGATACGATAAACGATTCATTACGATTTATTTTGTTTCCTATTTTCTTCTACACCATAAATCAAAAATTTCAAATATCGAATTGTAACCAAAGATCTGACGCTTTTATTCCACCAATTCAAATATAACAAAAACCAAAATTAATTGAACGTTTTCAATTTCCTCGTAACACAAATTATTCCTGAATTTTGATTCATTTGTATTTTTGGTTTAAATAAAATTCGATTCGATTTTATCGTCGATGATTGAACAACAAGATAAAAAAAAGAGTTTATAGAAATTAGAGAAGATGGATTGATCGATTCTTAATAAAATCGTGGTATCGATTAAGGGCGAACGACTATTCGTATTTAAGAAATATTCGGGACCATCGATACGTGAATTATCACGTCAATGTGACGGTTAATCACATATGAGGGCCCCGAGATCGATGTACAGTGGTCAAAATCTATAAATACCTAATACTAATTAATCTAATAGCTATGAGAAAGATAGTGGGTTAAGAAAACAACAAGCTTGTCACGATATTACTGTTCATAATAAATCATATACTTTCGTATACCAACTATATCGATAAATAATTAATAATAAATGATTAATTCTAATTAATAATTAAATATAAAATCAAGAGAAAGAGAGTGAAAATACTTTCAGAGAAAGTAGAACATCCTGACAAGCTTGGAAGAAAAACGTTGCATTTTAATTTCGTTTCAAATGAAAATGACCGATAATTTCAAATGCAACTATGTGAGTATTATTTTTTTTTTAGATAGATTTCCTTTCGTGGAAAATTATTCCTAATATTATTATTATATTTAGTGCCAAATATAGAGAAATAGAGATAGTATAGATAGTTTTGATAGTTTTGATAGTATAGATAGATAGAAAGATAGTATAGATAGATAGAAAGATAGATAGAAAGATAGACAGAAAGATAGATAGATAGATAGATAGATAGATAGGTAAATAGGTAGGTAGATAGATAGTTTGATAGATTAGATAAATAGATTAATTACTTTTTACGAGCTGACGATTGATTTTTGTCAAAACTAATTATTTACAAATCTATTTTCACTCAAAAAAATTCTTAGAATTAATTTCTAATCTCTCCGAACTTATTTTTTTATAAATTTATTACATATTTAATTGTTCTTTTTTTTAATTTGAATGTTTTATTCCATGGAACGATGTGGACGAATAAAAGAAATTAAAAAACATACCGGCCTGCTCGTAGATATAAAATTTTTACTATGGGATTAAAAGTGTGTCAATGTAAGTAAAATTATATATATATAGTTATATATATATACAATTATATAAAACATTAAAACGTAAGTATACATATTAAAAATAGATGTGTGTATATATATATATTATATATATAAATAATATATCAAAAGTACAAATAAGTTTCCGCCGTTTTAATTACAACTTAGCCCAAATTACTTTAAACGAATTAAAATTGTTTCCTGAATTACTCAAACTTCAAAAACCATCAATGACAACTTCTATCACTTAAGAAAACCTCCACATATGATTGTACAAATCTAATCTATGCATATTACCAGCAGATTTTATTCAAATTCAAAAAGAATCAATCAAAAGTTTCTCCCAAATGACGTTTACTCGACTCAAAACTCTATTCGAACTAACAAAAAGTATCTGACGCCGATACAGAATTATTAATATTTTAGGTTTATGTTGAAGAGAGATGTTCTAAGTTACTGTATGAAGTTTTATATCAGATAATTTGAATCATTATTTATTGATTAGGTTGTATTTTATTGAACCGTGGAAACTTATTTGTACAAGTAATATTATTATTTATATAAATGTAATATTATTTTTTTTCTAATGTAAATAATCAAATAAGAAGCATGCAAATATCAGGAAAATAGGGTTTCTTTGATTATGTATGTATATATATATACGCATATATACCTAAATTATAATACTTCATAATATAAATGCAAAGCAACACTGGGATAAATTTTACGTACCCTTAATGTCACTATTTTCTTTTTGTTTTTTTTTCTCTATCTTTTTTATTTTTTTTTCTTTACAAAATTATTCTCAATAATTAAAAAATGGGAATAGAAGAAACAGAAATTAAAAGAAAAGACCATAAATTAAAAAGAAACGTCAAAAAAAAATATTCGATCTACGTTCAACGTTGTGAAATAATTCAAAGAAAATAAATCTTTTTTTTCTTGCTGGGGATTTAAAGTAAAAGGGAATATAAATAAATTAATTTTGATGGTCGCATAAAAGCATTTCAAATGTTAGGCAAAGCTGCACACGATATCATAGTTTTCTCTTCGTGATGTTTCTCTGAAACATTCTCAAAATCTTAGTCCTTTATTTATTTTTTTTGTTCAATTTTTCTATACACCGAAGATGAAGTAAATTTTATTTTGAAACGAAACATGACGCGTTGTATTTAATAAAATTTTGGTTTTTACGATTCTCTTTTTCGTGCAGAAATAAAAAATTTATTTAAATAAATCGAGATTGCAGCTTACGTTTTATTTAAAAAAAAAAAAAGTACGTTTCGTTGTCCGGACAGATTACGAAGCTCGAACTAATCCGAACCCAAAAAAAAAGAATAAAATAAACGAATATTGAATTTACGTTAACGCACTTTCCATCATTTTTGATTGATTTTTATTCGAACTATTTTCGGTATGTACTTTTTCAACAGAAACGTGTTGTTATTCTATTCTTTAAAACGAATTACATACACATTTGTGTACATACAACTACTATTGATAAACACAATTTGATTATACGTGTTTATAAATATTAATTAAAACACGTCCAAGTGTATTAAAAATTTAGTCAAATTTTTCAACCAAAAGTAAATTTACTTTGTAAAAACCACAACGCGAGTTGCGTTAAATACCAACACGAATAAAATTATAATCAAATTATTATAATTTCAATACACCCGAGTTTTTCATCATTTTTTATTCGATTAATGGTTTATTTTATATTTTTTTAACTTTTTTATTTAAACATTCCGACCGATTCATAATTTTGTGAAGCAAGTTTTGTTTAACGAGGAACTAATTTTATATCGTTGATTAATATTTCTTTTTTGATTGTACGTCGATTAAACGAACGAGGGTTTTTTTTGTTTAACGCGATGACAGATTAAATGACGCGAAAATATATTTTGACAGGTCAATGTCGAAAGGAATTTCACGGAAATTTGATATTACCAGCTTAAGCAATTTAGCGGAAGCGTAACGTGATTAGATTACCTATTGTACATGAGGATATCAGGTTTCCAAAGCTTGTTCGGTGTTATATGGACGTCTTTAACTCCACCATACTCTGTTTGATTCCACTGAAGATTGTAGTCGATCCACGACTGTAACAAACAAAATTTATACAAATTTAATCTTAGTTGAATCATATTTTAATTACGTACACCAACAAAACTAATCAATCATCTCAATATTTTAGTTTATTTCATTTCATCTCACAAAATTGAGCTTCTGATTGACGATATTCATTCAAAAATATACACCCAACTCGTTTTTTGAATTACGCGAGATACCTGCAGTCGATTTTCGTTTTAATTTTGTTTCTTATGTTGGTAGACTCGTATCAATCATATTTTCACAGTTTCAAATAAATAACATTTTTAGTTTGCTTGTGAGAGACATTTGCATGTGCAGTTATTTCCTACTTGTGTTACTTCAAAACATCTTTTTTTTTACTCAAAGTACATTGCAGAACGTGTAAAACACTTCAAATTTTTAATTTTTTTTATGAAACGTATAAAAGTTAGAAGTGTTTTGCGTCAGAGTAAAAATGTCAATCAAGATTTGTATTTAGTTTCTTTGCTTCATTCGAAGAAACGAAATACAAACGTTGTTTGAGAATGTTTCTTCTTGTTCTTTTTCTTCGAGGATAAAGTTCACGGTCTCGAGAGTTTATCCTCTCCGATTGTGTTTAATAGAATTCAATCAATTCTAGCTAAGCGAGTTGCTAAGTGTTGAAAAGTTTTCCACTTTTGGTTTTGGGAAGTTAACGCTCGTACGGACGATTAACTTCTTAACGAGAACTATTTTAAATAGGTCGAATTTGTGTGGATACACTTTTAGTTTTAATACATCTTTGGCTAGTTTAAATTACGTTTGTTCTATAAAACAAAAAAAATAATAATAAAAAATTATTATTTAATAATAAATCATCTAACTCGAAATTGGAATAAGAGAATTAATATTAATTTAATTATGAAATTATTTTTTATTTATTTATTTAAATAGCAAAGTAAAAAAAACATGAGTTAATTAAATGAACTGATGAATAGTTTCTTCTACCAAATTTTTGATAGAATTAATACAACTATTGCATAGTGATTGAATTTTTCGAGAACATAGGAGTCAACACACCTTAAAAACTAACTAAAATTAATCCAACAGTTGTTTCTGTGTGCCTGGTCCCAGCTAAATTGGATGAATGCAAAGTGGGTGAGGTAAACTACTTTTATTCATCTATCAAAACGTAAAATTAAAATATTGTCGTTTGATTAATTATTTTAAAATTGCAATAAACAAAGTACTCTTTCTATCTAGTTTCATATAAAAATGTATATCC
Source organism: Mischocyttarus mexicanus (assembly GCA_023678845.1). Lineage (NCBI taxonomy): Eukaryota > Metazoa > Arthropoda > Insecta > Hymenoptera > Vespidae > Mischocyttarus > Mischocyttarus mexicanus. The sequence goes on along the minus strand of JACGTP010000140.1, from coordinate 87,444 downwards.
AAGTAAAACAAAGTTGTTTAATATGAAAAATATTAATTGAAGAAGAAAAAGAACACGTTTTATGGAGTCCTTAATCATTTCTCTATTTTTTCTTTTTTATAATACATTAGAGTATAAAAAATCAAGCTTTTGTTAAATATTTCCAAGTTATTAATCTTGACGTTAAAATGAGGAAAAAGCTAAGTTTAGTGTTCCTTACTCACTTCTACCTATCGAAACTTTCAAATGGTTTTTATCGTCTCAAGCGGCCTTTATATAAACGAGTCTTTCCCTTCTTCCTAAAACTTCACTCTTTACGGATTACGATCTTCTTAAAGTACCATTTACTTTAGAAAATATCGATTACTCTATCGTTCTTATAAATGATATCCTTCAACGATTTTCGATAATTCTTTAAGGATCGAGTTGAGTCTTATTGTATACTTGAACGTTTAAAAATCATTTTTATAACTACCATTAAAAAGAAAAGATATTAAAAACTTAAAAACTCTACTGCAAAATTAAAAAACAAAAACAGAACACCTAACTTGACTGGAACGTTAATCTAACAAGGCTTGTTTTAGTCAACAAATATCATTGCAACATTAATTCATCAACTGTTTAACATAAAAATGATTATATTTTTGTACAATGGATAAAAATCAAAGACAAATTGTCGAGCAAATGGACGAGAATTTTCTCACTTCTCGTGATTTCTAAATGAAATTTTATTACGTTCAAGAGAAAAAGAGAAATACAACACCAACTCGACTCTACTCGACTAGTTATTGTTATTGGCTCTAGGACACACTGTTGGAAATAAACTACGAAACGTGGAACGTGAAACGTGCGTGATTTATTAAAAGAGAAAAGAAGAAAATGAGAAGAGCTCTACTAAAACTTTCCTCTAACTTTTAACGTACTCCAATGAAAGGTAACGAGAGGTAGTGCAAAATTAACAGAGAAAATGGAATACGTGCCGATATTTCAATTTATTATCCTACTCGTCAAATGGATAGGATCCCTATTCCTTTCTACATTCTCTGTGAATTATTATTGCATACTCTTTTTTTTCATTCGTAGTACATTTTCGTTCATACGAAACGAAATATTCTATTATTAATATCACACCGAGTACATATACGATACGATAGATTGATTTATTTTAAAAAAGATATATCTTCCTAAAAAAAAATATTCAATATTAAAATTATTCTCCCTTCCTCTCTCTCTCTGTTTCTCTTTTACTGGAACAAAAAATATCAAAGCTTAAAAAAAATTAATTAAATCCAATTTTCGTTCTAGAAAATAAAATAAATAATTAATCACTGTGTATAATAATTTACATTTATTTCAAAAATAAAACCTTTCCTATGAGAAAATAATTTACAATATTTAAACAATCTGTTTCTATTTATTTTTTTTGCAATACAAAATATTAAAGTGAAAAATATAATCGTTGAAATAATTTTGTAATTAAAGATAAATCTCAATGAGAAAATAATTGTAATATTTAAATAATCATCCAACCTGCTTCTATCTTTTCATTCTTTTAGCTTTTTTTTATGAAAAGAAATATAAAAATGTGTTAAAAGAATGAAAAGTGAAATAAATTCGATCCACCAACCCCCATAACGCATATTTCTATTGTCCCGACAATGCAAGCACGTATAGAAAATGATGTAGAAAACGATCCTGGACTTTCCTTTCCTTCTAGAAGAGAAAGAGAAAAGGAGAGAGAGAGAGAGAGAGAGAGAGAGAGAGAGAAAAGTAGTATCCATTGTGCACGAAAATCTTGGCTTTCAATCTTGGTGGAAAGCATCTAAGCCTTCCCTTCGCAAGTAAGCATGTTCTATCTCCCTTTTTCTGTCATCGTACCTTATGCAAGATATGTATGACGACATTAAACGTCCTATAATATATCTCATACATTATTATCAAATAATATACTCTAACTTCTAACTACTATAATTCATTTTTACTTGACATAACGATATCTCGTTATTTCATCTCAAAACGTGTCATATTTAAAGCAACGTATTTCAAATATTTCTCTTCGTATCCAATCTGACAATTTAATTTAATATCTATTATAATTTATATCCTAAATCTTCAACAGATAGACACTGGTATAATAAAAATTATAACAGCTAAAATTGAAACAAAATATATCGTCTCTAAATGGTGGAGGTACAACGAGATGACTCATTGAACTCGTTTTTAATTTAATAATTAATCAAATAATTTCTCAAAAATTATAGAACAAATAGAGCAACAAGGTTACAGAATAGGAAACCAGAAAATGACTATAATCTGCTACATGAACGATGTCATACTGATCGTTGACAGTGAAAACAATCTGCAGAAGCAGCTTCGTACTTTCAATCTTACAACAAAAATTCAATATGAAGATTTTAGTTGAAAAAAAACAAAATGTGTGGGTAACGAACAAAGATTCACGTTGATGTGAGTTAGAAATTGAAGGAAAGTGCATAGAACAGGTAATGGCATTTCGTTATCTGGGATTCTAATTACCAATAGTAGAAACTTAACAACAGAAGTAGTAACCCAAACGATTAATGCAACAAAGGTTAGTGGATGTTTTAAAGAAGAATATGGGAAAACCAAATATCTGATCATCAAAAGTAAGATGAAAGTATACTAAACTATAATAAGATCAATAATTGAATCGTACTCAGAAGGAGGAAAAGATATTTTGTTTATAATAATGAAGAAAATATTAATCCTAGGATTCATCACCGTTGATTAAAAACACCAGCACTGAATTTTTCTTGAGTTATCGAATACTTTAATACACAATTATATTTCATTAGATTATATATAAAATAATAATTAATATTTAACATATATAATTCTTTAATAATAGAAAATAATTAAAAAAGTTAGTAAAAGTTTGATAATTGATAGAAATAAATGAAAAACAATTGTCAAAGAAAACAAGTATAATATTCTTGGGTAAAAACTAATTGATTAAATGTTCGAGGTAATTAAATAGTTCTCTATTCTCGCTTGATCTCATCCTCTTTAAAATCACACAAAGAGAATTCCTATGTAAAAGGGAGGAAGATAATATTGGATGGTAAGAGGAAACAAGGGAAAAGGGTTTTCTCTCTCTCTCATTCTCTCATTCTCACATTGATCGAACTTTCGGGTCGCAGGTGTTTTTATTCGTACGGCGTAATGGATAAACTTACTCGCATTTCTCGGATGGAATCCGCCAATAAGAAACGCACTTAACACGAATAAAATGTACAAAAATACAAGAAAAATACGATATATGTGTATTTGTGTGTTTATATGTGTGTGTATACCTCTCTCTCTTTTTATTTTCTTTCTATCTTTCTCTTTTGATCATACTCATCTTACGTAGGTTCAATAGGTTTTATTAACTTTGACGAGATCGAAGGGTCGAACGATAAAGAGAGATGTTAGATGCCCGGCATGCTTTGTCCGTCCATTTGCAATAACCCCTCGCGAATTTATAGCAACCGATAAATCATTCCTGACGCTCCAATTATTATCGTTCTACACGAGACACCCTACTATTGGATGATGGGCTTATCGAAGAGAATCGGACCTTTTATACCATTCTTTCTTCCTTTTTTTACCAAAGAAGCTTAACCTTTTCTTTCCTTTTATTTTTTTTTTTGCATCAATACGAACTCATTCGTATTTTTAATTTTTTGATATTAACATTATAATTTTTCATATATTCTATTTGTATTTATTTTGTATTTATTTTGTATTCGAAACTTTCGTCAATTTACCTTTTTAGTGCTGAACGACGATATATCGTCGTTGGCACTTTTCGCAAGTGTATCAAACGCAAATTGCACATTTTCCACAAGGCACAAGTCTTCTGCACGCTTGGGAATCAAAGAAAAAAACTTAGCATCGTTTGTTTTAAAGTTATCGCAAAAAAACGCAACGTGGAGCGTCAAATATGAAATGGAGCGTCAAGTATGAAATGGAGCGTTAAGTATGAAATGGAACGTATTAAATAAATATATTTTAAAACGATGAACGACGTTACACAGACCGCATATTGCAAAAAAATCTCCTGTTTTTATTACTAACGCTTAAGATTCGATTAACGTTAATTATTATACACGGTTTGTCTCTTTTCTTTTGCTCTATTTTTAATAAGAAAAGAACATAAAAGAGAAGGAATAAGAGAATAAGGAAAAAGAAAGATCCCTTTTATATTTTCCGTTTCAAATCTAGTCGGAAGAGACAGCTGTGACGTAGAAACGTGGAAAAGAGAGAGAAAAGTGAAGAGACTATTCCTTTTTGGTTGGAACGGCGTTTATTTGCGTACTAGTTCTTGTTATTACGATTCCTCCTACGCTTACTCTCCCTCGGTGGCCTGTTATCTTCTTGAATCACGAAATATCCTTGGATTTTCAAAATAAAACGTTAAACACAAATTTCATATTTTACCCTTAGTAACTCTCTCTTTCTGCATATTTCACGTTTTTATTGAAATTCCTTAACAACAAAACTTATAATACATTGCTTTCAAATCTAATATATAAAAATACAAATATTACAATTAAACAATCTTCGTTGCAACGAAGAATATTTTCATTACTATATGAACTACATGAATTAAATATGACCATAATAATGAAAGTAGTCTTATTCAAAATAAAAATAAGTTTATCAGCTATCTCAAACCATATTATTTTAAGCTAAATTAATACAATGTAATTTTTACGATATCATCAAAAATGAATTATTAGATACGTGTTTGTAATTTCAACATTATATGAAATTCAAATACAAAATCAAATGCAATTAATTAAATATCTCGAAACAAGAAATAAACTTAGATCACTTTCATAATTTTTACATTTAATTAAGACAAGTACTCATATGAAGTGTGATGAAGTTCAATATACAGTAACTCACTTTTAAAAATCATCAGCACAAAAAATCAAATTAGAGAATATAGAGGTAGGGGTTGAATTGATAGAATACGTATTGCAATCAATGGAATAATAATTCGGATGTGTTCGTTAACCACACGAATTCGAGATGATCGAGAGGTTAGATATTGTACGTGTATATGTATAAGTCAGGAAAGCCACAATAGTGGGTAGTGTAACGTGCATTGGACCAATTGAACTATAGTCTCTTATCCCACATTACCCACCCTCCTTCCCCCCTCAACACCACTTCTAACCATCGTCCATTTACCACCCAATTTACCATTCATCCCAAACCACCTTCCCTGTTCTCCTTTAGCTCAAACGTATTAATGCAGCTGCGTGCCTTTGGGTTAAGATCAATGCCAAGGCACGATCTTCCGCGACCACATCGACTCCGCGAGTATGGTTGTTCCCTTTTCGAACGGGTTTAAGCGTGAACTAACAACGTGCTAGCGGCGACCAATGTGGTTCCTAGTACAAACCACTATTTCCTTGCATCTCTCTACAATCCCTTCTCCTTCTTCCTTTAAACCCCCAACCAACCCACTAACCCACCAACCTCCCTTAACCCAACCAACTAACTCTTCCTATGCACTAGACGAACAACGTCTTTCCTCTTTTGATGAACGTAATTACAAGCCAAGGAAAATTTGGAGAATTCTACTTTGGACTGTTTCCTTTGCAGTGAAAATCTCGTACGCTAAATGTTCGTGAACATTCCAACGATTGTAAATCTTCTTAACAGAAATAATAATTACTTGAAAATGTTTAAGTACGAATGATTTTAAAGTCAATGGGTTAGATTGATAACTGAACGTAATATATTCAAATATGATTAATCTAAAATGAGAAGATAATTATCAAGCAAGGAAAATCTTCGAATAAATGTTAATTATTAATATCGTGATACGTTTAACACAATACGATCTATTTTATAACTATGAATAAACTGTTAAATTAAAAATTGTTCAAAATGTAATTACAAAAAAGATGATTTCTTAAAGAAATAATGTTTAATGTGTAATATCCGAGAGTTTAATTGAAACAGAAGAACTAGAAAGTAGATTCTTGTAATATTACAAATGAAAAATATTACTCTTTTCGAAAAAAAATTCACACACACACACACACAGTAGAGAAAAAAAAATAAAAATATAGATTTCACGAACGAGAAGAGAGAAGTAAAATGGATGAAACGAGTCTGGAAAGAGCTCGGGGTTTTTCGCTTGGATTTATCGGAACTCGTCTCTACTATCACACATACGTGTAAATCTACGAATGAATGTGCATATATACATATTCACGTATGTGTTTCCCAATACAAGTTCGACGAGACGGAGGGAACGAAACGAGAAAATCATCGATGGACTGACTAGTCGAGTGATAGTGCTCTTAATTACGTTCCTGTACAATTCATCCACATTAGCCATCTGAATTAATAATAATTCCAATGAAATGCTCAATAACCTAACTCAAGCGTATTCTACATGTATTTTACACGTATTCTACATGCACAGATAATACATAAAAGAACTAGAAAAAATAAGAGAGAAAGAGAGAGAGAAAATATGCTTTTGACGAGACCAAACTTACGATCAGATAATGGAATGTTATAATAATTAATAAAAATGTCTTCTTTCTTTCTGTCACACACAAACACACACACACACACACTCTAATCAATAAAATTTGAATAAATTGAATATTTATTTTAATTTTGTAAATTTTTTGTAAGTGAAAAGGAAAGGACGAAACGTTTAACAGAGACGATAGAAAATGCATGTCAACGTCAAGGAAACAGCTGTTCAATGTTCCAGAGACCGAGAAGAGAAATTATTGATCTTGTTAGGATAATTAGAATTATCGGGTTATGTGGCGAAGGAGATTGCCCTGGTGCCAAGGATAACTTGCGCACCAGCTTGGTTTAAGATAGATTAGATCGTACGTATTACCTATGGGGTTATACCTACTTAACTTACAAATCCTATGTGACTTTTGAATTGTTCATTCGATGTTATGAACTTTATGAAATATCTTTGATCGTCCTACTTTTTTATTACTACTATATTACTCAAATATTTATACAAAACTCAACGTTGAAAATTTGTAAAAGAAATAGAAATAAAAATATTAATGCATCGTAATGAATTTTCTTTGAAATAAATTATTAAATATGATACTAGTAGAAATTATATTACATAAAATAATAATCCTATAAGCTTCTTCATTATTTTTCAGTATAAAATGTTTTACATCTGTTATACTTTATATTATTTTATTTAAAAATATACGATTTTATTTCTATCACCTTGTTCTTAATACTTTGGTATTTATTATTATTAAAATAATATTAAAAAAACTTATAGAACAACCTAGTATAATTTAATCACATAAATAAGATTGATAGAAATCTGTAAACAGAAGCTGTAGGTATAAACTACAGTTAATAATTTTTTTTAATAAAATACGATGTTTATTAATTTGAAAAAGCTATTAAAGACTGCCTAGCATACGTTATTATCTTAATCATATTAAATCTTAATATGAAATAAATCAACATAGAACATAAATAAAAAAAGAGATCTATAACTAACCGAGATATACGTTAATTATGTATCATTGTGAAATAAATCCGACACGAGAATCATATTTTAAAACCTATTCATTTCTACAGATGCAGATTAAAATTATTCACGTGAATTTATGGACGTGTAAATACAGTGTCCAGTTAAATAAAAAATTCTAAAACATTACGATTACCTATTAGATTTATCTTTATCGAAAATTATTCATACGATATGTTTAACATTAAATCTAATCACGCGAGAATCAAATGTTTAAAAAAATGTTCAAAATTGTGGTCAGCTTACGTTAAATGTACCTTTGTTCTAATATCCAATGTAGCATATCCATATCCATAATTGCAGGTATCCATAAATGTGTATATCACTATTCACCACTACACACATTCACTCACGTATGCAAATCACTTACATTGGAAGGAAACACACACACACGTATACTCGACACGAAATAAATGACGTACGTTAACTAATATCGATGCTATTCCTTCCGACGTTCGAAGAAGACTATCGATTATTTCGAAAAGTAACTACGAATTCAATCGAAAGGTACCGAACATACCCGAAGGTCAAATACAAATTTAACAACGAATATTTCTAATAGAATATGAATAATAACGTTCGGGTTGTCGACACCGGCCGAGAAGTGACGGAGAGAACCGAACGTAAACAAAACATTGAACGCTCGACTAAACCGAGTAGTTAAGGAATGTTTTTCTATTTGAAATTTCTTAGAATTTCACCGAGAGTTCTTAACATTACCGATGGCTTATCTCTTTTGACTTGGACCTACAACTCGGTACATAATTTTCTACAGCTGACCTACTTTCGTATCGTTGACCTACTTTTCTTCCCAGTGACCTACATTCAAACAGATGTTTTCTAATTCTAATAATTGATTTTTATTTTATTTCTTCATATTTAAATAATTAATAAGTAGATCTGTTCATATATCGATTATATTCGATTAATATTATTTTAAAATAATTATTTGATGTATCTGAAAGTTGTGAGAAACCTAATTGCAATATATGCAATATATGCAATACATGCAATACATGCACTCGTCCCATAAATTTCTTCCTTTTTCTTAATTACCTTTTTATACTTAATATTAAATATTTTATATAATTTTACTAATGCCAACATTTTGACTGCTATGTAAAATAAATGAAGCAACCATAGGACGAGTTAATATATTTAAAAAAATGAATATTCGTCACGTATATCGAGTAGTACATTGTGAAATTTTCGAGATACTGAATTCGAGAGGTATTTGCAACGTCATACAGGATAATTGCTAGTTGATTACATAAATATACATGAACTATCGTAAAAGATAATAAAAAAAATAAAAAAAACGAACAACCTGATCGTATCGTAAAACACAATATCCCTGTTTTAGGAGGAAAAAAAGAAGAATAACGAACGGAAAGAAATTATTGAAGGGGACTAATTTAAAAAACAAAAAAATAGAAAAAACGAGAGAGAGAGAGAGAGAACCAACTTACGGATTCATAGTTCATAACCAAAAAGATGGTTTAGGTGTAAGCCTCTTTTTGGGGTTCTATCGAAAATGCATTGTATGTTCACGCGAAGATAAGGGCATTCGTGCGGCTGAATATATATTCGAAATGCATAAAAATTGAAAGGCTATTTGCATTGCTTTTATGTATGTATACGATGAGAAGCAGAAGGGTAGGAGGTGATTCATGGAACTGGAACGGATCATCCGTACAACCGTGAGTGACAGAAAGAGAAAGAGAGAAAGAGATGCACAGAGAGATAGGAGAGAGAAATTTTTCAACGCTTCCACATCGAGTCAGTCGGTCTTTTTTCTTCTCTTTTTTATTTTTTTTTAATTTATTTTCTCCCCATTCTGTTTCTTCCCTTTCCTTTCCTCCCTTCAGAGTGATCCAACTTTTTGGTTAGCTTTATTTTTTGTTATCCCCGGTGTCGTCGTACTTTTGCTACGAAAAATCAATCCAACGATACAAACGTTAAATTCCTTTTACTTTTTTGTTGGTTATCCTTTATATACAAAATTAATAGACAAACAAAAATTTAATATTCTAGGAATATGTCGTAACTATCCTTTTACATGTACGAATATTTTTCCCCTATTCTTCTCCCCCCTTTTTTCACCAGTACTTCATCCATTATTATTTAGCGAAATAACGAGAACGATATGGATCCTTTGTTATTGTAATTTCTCCTCTCTTTTATTATTCTCTCTCTCTCTCTCTCTCTCTCTCTCTTTCTCTCTGTAATGGATACGAGTAGCATATTGGTTGAAAACCCGCTAGGAACATAAAGGGGTGTTCTTTGTGCATCACTATCACTTTACTTTGATATATCGAGATTCAATATTAAACGAATTTATCTTTCGAATGTAATACTACCGATGATACCCAGAGATGATGAGTTAAATGAAATAATCTTAAATGTATAGGACTGAAATTGATTGGATTAAAGGAATTCAATCAATCGATTTTATTCTTCCTGAAATTTCTAATTAGCTTTAGTTTACCTCGACATATTTCTTTCTACTTTCTCTTTTATTTGTATGCCTCTCTCTCTCTCACACACACACTCTGTCTCTGTGTGATTCTCAATCTCTTTATCTGTCTAGTTTGTTCTAACGACGAACGATTCTGTTTACTCTAAAATCAAACGATACGATTGAACGTGCTCTCGTGCGATTTCCGTGAAGTACGACGTGTTCCAGGTGCGTTCACGTTTCACGGCTTGGAGAATCGACAAATACGAAACACATATATGCGAGTAGTGTAGTGGTGTAAGAGAATTCTAACCCAATAAATTTGATACAGTCTCTCACTCTCTCTCTCTCTCTATTTCTCTCAGTGGTTAATTGACCTAACTCATCGCGAAACATTCCTATTTAAACAGATTCCTAATTTCGTTGTCTAAAATTTACGATCAATTCATGACAAAGATTTTACAAGTACTGTTTAAATTTATTAAACCACACGTACACACGCACACATACTACAAGAAATAGGTTTTGAACGATATTCTTTTTCTAAATAATAAATTTTCTTTGATATTCAATTTACGATCAATAAAATAATTTTAATAATTCTTAGAATTTGTAATAAGATAAAAAAAAAGAGAAAGAATATGACAAAAGAGCAGAATAAAAGGAGAAAATGGAATTAAAAAAACATACGTGGTCCTCAAAGATACCCTTTGCCAGTCTTTGGCAAATTGGTCTCTGGTGGAAAAGGAAACGTTTCATTTCGTTCCTTTCGTTTCGTTTAATTTTAATTTATTAAACGACAAATTAGTTTAAAAAAAACAGATTTTCTTTAATATTATTCTTACGATCAATAAAATAATTTAAATAATTATTAGAATCAAAAAAAATGAAGGAATGAAATGAAGGAGAACAAAAAAAGAAATTATTCTTCAAAGATACCGTTTGCCAGTCGTCGTTGGTCTCTGGTGAAGAAGAAAACGTTTCATTTTGTTTTAGTTTTCCTTTCATTTAGTTTCTTTAGTTTCATTCATTCATTCTTCCGTTCATTCCCTCCTGGTTTGCGTTAATTTCATTCTCCTTATTATCTCTCTCGTCTATTTGTATTCATATCCTTCTCTTTTACGCTCGTTCACTTGAGTTCCCCTGTGAACTTATTACCGTCTTTCCGTGTTCAGTTCTACTACTTTGCAACCAGCACTAACAGCAACACCGGTTACGACGACAGAGTTGCATAGGAGACACATTGTCTCGACAATGATGACGCATAGTAGTGTACTGCAGCTTTTGGTATTACGTTCGTGCCAACACCGGAGACGTTAATTAAAGTTTCTTATCAGCATGAGAAAATGTTATTTTTATTATTATTTTTAGTTCTCTTAGAAAAATATTAGTTGGTTATTTAAACGACTACGTACGAACCTTTCGAACGTTGCTATTTGTTTCTAATTGCAAGATTTCTTTTTTTTCTAACGTTTGATAAATATTAGAATAGAAATGTTATTAAATCATTAATGTATGCAGTTGTATGCTTTAAAAAAGAAACTGTGTGATTAATTAATAAATAAAAATCTGATCTGTGAATATCACAGAGTCGACAATTATCCCAAAATAAAAATGATTGGATTAAATTGACTGAGAAAATCCAAATCCAAATCTAAAAGTTGCATTTAATATGAACTGAATATTGAAAAGAAGAAGTGTATTTAAAAAATTAAAAGTACTTTTGTAGAAAAAGTTTAATTTTTATTTTGGGAGTACTCTCCTTTCCTCGAATTTCCTGCTACCTCTGTTATTAAATGAAAATTGTAGAGAGAGAGAGATGAATACATTATCATGCCAGTAGTACGAATCTTGTGAAAACAAACTTAAGATATATTCTGCTCCATCGGTTTGCCCCTTCGAGTTTCTAAAGTTCCGGTGCACCGAGTCCTCAGTGAGAACTACTTGGTAATACAATAAAGCAAAGACGGTAAGGTGTAATTGTAATCAGTAGATAGGATATATACATTCGTTATAGGAGAATTATTCGAATGGTGTTAAAGTTTTGCTATGCGAATATTTAGGTATCGTTGTTTTTGATGAACTATCGAATAATAAACATTTACTATTTTCTTAATTGTACCAATTATTTTAAATTTTAGATTATAGATTACTCAATGACGAATACCACTGACTGTGCTCCTTCTTTCTAATATACAATTATAATAATAATATTATTTATAATACCTCTAATGTAACATATTAAGTCTACCAAAAAGTTCTGTCCGTAATTTGTATTTGGTTCCATTCCAAAATCGGACAGAACTTTCCGATAGATTTAATATATTAGATTATCAATATAATTTATAATATTAATATAATATATTATTTTTTAATATTACTTTTGGCATTGTTTATTCAACTATATATATATTATTTTTATTTTTATTCAGAAGAACAAATGATAAATGTGCTAACAAGTAAGCGAATGCATACTCGTACGATTCCTACATACTAGCAGTAAACAAAATTTGTTTTTTAAATAAACAACGATCACCGATCGAAATAATATTTTCGAGTATTGCAAAAAAGAATGCAAAATGTAACAGACTTATATATATGTATGTATGTATGCAAGCAGATTTAAAAAAAGGTATAGCAAAATAAATATTACCAACATCGTTTCGTACATTCGATACATCCACGTTGCGTGAAATATTCGACTAAAAAAAAAGAGAGAAACGAAAAAAAAAACACACACACACTATTAGATTTCTCGTTTGAAGTCGTATCTAATGGACTATCGATTAACTGCACGATTATTATCAAAATTCTAAATACAAGTAACTCTATCACAACTCGATAAGAAAAATTGTAACTTTCTTTCAAAGAGAATAGAAAGTGCAATAATTTCTAAATAAAGAAGAAAGTTCTAAAATGAACCAACAAAAATTATAAACGTAACATTCCTTCATCCTTTCTCTTCCTTTTCGTACAAACTTTAAGTCCCTCATATAAAACTGTTTCACAAAAGTAATTGGAATAAGTGTGATAACAAACTTGTAACCATTGTGTAAACATTTTCATGATTTGTTAGGTTTTAAAAATAACACATGAATTTACCAACAGAAAGTGAGAGAAGAGAGTGAGTGAGAGAGGAGAGAGATAGTCATTTTTTCGTTAAATATATATGTCTATAGATCGATTTGTATTAACGTTCGACGAAAACGTTTACCAGAGCTTCTCTGCTATTGTCGAGCAACCCGCAATTTATCCGGCCGAATCCACAAACGCTCGTCGGCTTGACCAAACAGTCCTATGGCTGCTGATCGGTCAGCCAAACGGTGGTGGGTCGATGTGTTCGACCAAACCGTAGCTTTACGCATAATCCCGATACGTAAGCTGACGACAAGTGTAAGTAAAGTGGCTACAAGGTTAACACAAATATTACATATTATCAAGATTACAATTACTATAATTAATTGAATTTTATATTCCAGCACGAATATCAAACAAATTATTTCTGTTTTTAGGTTGTCAAGTATAAACTGGAGCAACAAATGCATATAATTGAATTGAAATTTATTCCATTTCATATTTGACAACCTAACTAATTCTAATTTTGAGAGTTTTAATCAAAAGACAGATTTATGAATGACTTATACTACTTCATGATTCGTTTGAACAACATGCAAACAACTGGCATCATAGAATTGATGATAAAAACATATTCTATCGAAGATATTATTAAAGGTTGATTAAATAAATGCTGTAGGATTTTGCAGATAAATTTTAAATAAAATTAAATAATTTTCTTGTTGTATTAATTTGGAAAGAAATTTGAACGAACTTGTATGTTTTCTTTTGAACAAGTAAATATTAGTGAATGAAGTTTCAAATATTTCGTTGATCGTCGAAGGAATGTTACGTAAAATGGAATCTCCTTTTTAACTGGCTTAAATTAATCTTAAACGAACGATTATTGTTATCACGAGATAGAATGGCGATGATGATCACGGAGAGAAGCTCATAAAAGTTTGACTCACCTACGACTCAACGCTAATTGGCTTTTACGAGCTTTCTCTTTACCGACGAGATCCATAATGTTCTTCGAACTTTTACAAGTTACTACAACGCTAAGTGCGTGCGAGAAAGAGAAGAAGAAGAAGAAGAAGAGAGAGAGATAGAAGAAAAAAAAGAGATTATAAATTTACGCAATAAGGAAACTAGCAAATTGCACAATTTGTTTGACAATTAATAACTCTCGAAAGAAAAATGTTCATTAACTAGAGCAAACTAGTTGCATAAACATAATTGAAAACTAAAATAACGAACAAGAAAAAGAAGATTTGGAGGACGAGGAGAATGAAGAGGATGAGAAGGAAGAAAAGAAGGATACGAAAAGTGTAATCTCTTTGATGAAGAAGATTTAACAAAATAAGGATGATTAACAAAATTTAATGATTGGATTATAAGTGGAAGAAAAAATAAAAAGGAGGACAGGTGGTAAGAATAAAATTGATTAAAACAGATCTACGAATGGGAATACAAATTTTAACGAAATATCATAAGAATTAATAAGCCATGATTTTTTTTATTTATTTTATTTAAGGTCAGACCCAACTAGGCCCAATGCAAAAGGTAAATTATGTATGCACAATTAATCCATGTAATTACAAATCGTGTTAATAGTTTCATGACTAGACAAGTCTATTAAATATCTCAAATTATGTTTTGTGTTTGTTGGAAACGAAAAGAAAGAAGTCTAAGTTCATTGGTAATGAGTGACAACGAAAAACAAACCCTACAAAAAAAATAGAACAAGAAAAAGTGAGAGAAATAATAATATTAGGTGTGTCAAGTATGAAATGGTACAAAAAATGCACACAATTGAATTGAAGTTTGATCCATTTCATACTTGTGATCAACCAAATAATAAAGAATTTATAAAAATAATATAAAATAAAGTTCAATTAACAAACCAAAAAAGGATAATAATGATGAAGAATAAAAAAAAGAAAGGTGCAATTCATGTAATTGGTTGAAAGAAAAGAATACGTCGCCTCGTGCTAGAAACCCTTAGAAAGCTGAGATAGAACAAGCTAGCCTATAACTTCCGGTAAAAGCTTTTCCTTGAATCTCAGCAGCTTAGAGAGAAGAAACGAGAGAATATGAGAGAGTAAAAGATGGTTAAAAGGAAGAGAGAGAGAGTGAGAGATAAAGTGGAAGGAAAAGCACGACGCCGAGAGGCTTGAGTGAAATTTCGGCTTGACGCCTGAAACTTTAATCGATCCTTAACGAACGTCGGTCCTCGTACTACTATTGATTAACGAATTAGTGTCCCCGTTGGGAGATTAAAATGCTAAGATAAAACTTCGTAGATTTTCGTGGACGTTTTATTAAAAAAAAAAATATAATCCACCTATCATTAGAAATTCATTTCTAATAGAATTCTCAAAATTTTTTTGTAATCACGAAACGATAATATTGTTAAATAAAATATACGATTGTTATTGTCATCATGCTTGTCATTTATTAAAATAAAGATTTTTGTTGCTTCTTCTTTTTTTTTTTATTTAATTTGATTATTTGATCAATTGTTCAAATAAATTGTGAAGGATTTGTAAATGAAATATTAGAACGTTACGTGTATTAATTATATTGAAAAGTTTTTAACGCAATTATGGGATAATTATTTTTTAAATATTAATTAATTAAATATTGTGTCAATGTTGTTATTTATAATGAAATAAAATATTTCTATAAATCGATACAACTTGTTTTATAAAATACTGAAACAAATGACAATACTATTTTTATTATTATAAGGCTGAGATTAAAGAAGCAACAGAAATCTTTTAAAAAAATAAGAAACAATATTTAATCGGTTTAAAACACGATAATTATTCGAAGCATTTGAAAAAGAATAAAAGCAGATATCGTTGTTTTTGTATTTGCAATTACCACGAACAATATAACCAGAATTACGATATTCTCGATGATATTTTCAACGTGAACCTTCAAAATAGGTAGAAACACACAATTCAGACGTGTGCGAAGACTGGATTTCCATTTCCAGATATTAAAAAAGAAAAAAATATCTTTCAGCGTGGGTTTACCCATACGAAATTGACATACGTTCAATTTAATCATTACGATGTAATAATTACTCGAACGGTGAGGAAAAGAGGAAGGGAGGGATGAGTAGAAACAATGAAATCGTACGAGATCAATCAGTTTTCAAAATATATTTTGGTCAGCCGCGAAACGTTAATCGAACGTGAAATATGCAACGACACTCTCGTCATAATATATGGTTCATTTAAAATAACATTACGATGATGCATTTCGTAAACGTCGATTGCATCGAACATCCAATCCAAACGACGAATTCGTACACACATCTGCCTGATACGATAAATCAATTCAATTATCGTGAATATAAATGTAAAAAAAAAACTGAGAAAAAAGTGGAACAGACAAAAGAGTAGAAAATGAGAGAAGGAATGAGAAAAAAGGTAATTGCATTAATTATTATTATTATTCTTTTTCGTTGTTATTATTATTCAGATACTCTTTAAAAAAAAAATCAGATAAAAAAAGGATGTAGTACGATTACCTGGCCGTGTACGATGCATCGATCGTTTAAATGGTATTAAAGGATATAACAACGTTTAGCGTTTCGTCACGCATCACGAATTTATTTCATCCAAAATCTCATTGGACCGAGAGATTAATATACACCTACATCTAGGTTGTACCTACATGATTTATATGTATATATAATATATGGAATTATATTCTATACATGTATGTAATATATACATACATACACATATATTTATTTGTGAGTACCTATTTATGTAAATAAAGGAATAATAATAATAATAATAATATATATATATATATGTAATATATATAATATATTATATATACACACATGTACGAACATACATGTAAATACATATATTCACATGAATGCTATCTATTCCACAGACTCACAGTAATTGCAAATATCTCATCGTACGCAACCAATCTCGAGATAGCATAATACGATTCGTAGAAACAAACCTCTATTATAGTACATTCGAGCAAATTTGAATTAAACACGTATGTTTGTTAATAGTCTAATCACCAACGTGTAAATGACATTAGGGAAAAAAACATATCAGAGTAAGAATACTTTCCCAAAATATAATTCCTACTCGATGAATACATTTGATTGATTAACGTAATGAAATTAATCGTACGAGTTTATATTTTTTATATTTGTATTGATCGTAGGAAAAGAACCACAAAAAATTGGTTTAATTAAATTGCTATAACTGAATTAAAATCATTTATATTTCCAATAAATAATAAAACGAAAACAATAATCTGGTGGAATCCGATTAAATCGTATAATCGATATAGACAACGTTCAATCGTAATACTCAATCACACATTAAATCATTAATTAGATATTACCGTAACTATTATTCGTTGATAGATATTAAATCATTCTCGTATTAAATAATAACGAATTTAACCATAAGTACGTGTGATTTATATTACGTTTTATGGAGGTTGATGAAGTTTATGTTTGGTAGAATTCATTTATGATGGGGGGTTCATGGGAGATGCAAATCTGGGAAGAACGTAAATTCAGAAAGAGAAAGCGATTAAGATAAAGAGAGAGAGAGAGAGAGGGATAGGTGATGGTACGTATTAGGACTACGTGTGTGGTTTCTGCAAATTCCTACTCATGAATAAGGCTAACCGTTAGTACCGAAACCCTAGGTGGTGTCCTGTTTTACCTTACTTCCCTTGCAATGTCCATTCACATAATTCCAATTGGAATTAGAGTGCAAAGAATGAAGGCAAAGAGAGAGAGAGAGAGAGAGAGAGAGAGAGAGATAGTAAGTAAAGGGAAAATCGATGTTAGGAAACTAGAGTGAATATTCTTAAAGGTTTCACACTGAACAAAAATTTCGAGCAAGCTTGAATTTCTGGAAAATGTCAGTGATTGGGAACACAAGTCGATTATTGTGATAAAGGTTGCTTGATCGGATTAAACGTATTGTCTATTTGGGTATGTCTAACTAAATACCTGATGAGAAATAAGATGATAAGAATAATAATAATAATAATAATAATCTGTGGTGGATATTGTTCTTAAAATGTGAAATAAGTAGAATAGAATAATTTATGTTATTTAAATAATTATCTCAATCAAATGTTAAGCTCAATTTAAATAAAATTGATACGTTAACGTTTAAGAAGAGAGAGAGAAGGAGAGGAAGTAGGAAGAGAGAGTGAGAGAAAAGGGTTGAGCAAGGATGTTTGCATTTTGCCCCAATTATGATAATGCATCTCACGTGCATTATATTATATAATCTCACTAAATTTGCATAATGAGAATCAAAGTAGTCTGAAAGTCATAAAAAGCAACTAGAATTCACTGCAGTTAACTGAAGAATGTTAAAAAAAATCTGTGAAAGTATTAGAAACCTTATAAGTTTTATAATTTATGGAAAAATCTTGATCGTGATAAGTTACTTTGATTTTCATTCTGTCGTGCATATAAAAAAAAAAATTAAACAGACTGTAAGAGGTTGAATTATTACGATAAAGTATAAATTATTCATTCGTGTTTCTCTCGGTGCATTATTGCATATAAGTATGCAGGAAAATCAGTAAACTATGAGTAAGTAATTGCATAATACTGGCAGGAAGTGGAAAATCACTGCTCGACGTTTTGGCACGATTACTTCTAGCGTAACATTTGGCTGACGCGTAAATATCGGAAGCAGAGTTTACGAGCCAAACCTTCCAAAAACCCACCACTCTAACCCAAACCTTCAAACCTCCCCCAGCCTCCCCTATTCGAATAAATCCACTACGAATTTCGAATTTAAAGGACACGCCAGAGTTCCAAGTGCCACTAATTCATCTAACTTTCGTTTCTTCGTTTACTACTTCATTTTCTTTTACAATTTCTTTTACAATTTCTTTTATTTGTTCTTTTAATATTACTGTTTCGTCATAAATAAATCCTTTACTTTCTGTCATTTGTATTTTGTACTTTTTCTCGAATTTCTTCGACCCTTGCAAAGAAATTCTTTTTTTTTCACACGACGTAAAAGGGAAAGAATTCAATTAAAAATATGCGCCGTAAATCTCGATAGAATAAAGCGTAACGGAATAGGAAAAATTGAAAGAAAGGAGAACAAAAATAACCAAAAGTAAAAAAAGAAAGAAACAATACTGCATACGTGACTATTACTGTTCGATTTTAATCGAATCTTCTGCACATCCCACGAACCAAAACAAAACTCATTTTCTTTTACAACAAACGTGAATTTATTACAAAATTTGTATGCAATTAAGATAAAAATCAATCAAATTATTATTATCATCAAAATATGCATCACACATATAAACAAATGCATACACGATTCAAACCACCATTAGTTAACCATAAAATATATCCCATCAATATATAAAATAAAAACTATTAACTACTTTAACAAAGTTTAATTGTCCCTTTCCAAAGAAAAAAAAAAGAAGAAAAAGACAAATAACTAAAAATATGCAATTGCATATATTCAACATTAATAAAACCTTCAAGGTTAATGGTGTTTTAATCAAGGCTGCAGATATATCCTATGACCCATCAAAATCAAGATCCTATCCCTTCATCAATGAAGATCCGAAGAGTAGAAGGGCCGATGATATTCCGGGTCGTGTTGGATAGCCCGAGCTTGGTATGATTCGAGTCTGAAGAGATCCTCGTTGGCATATCAAGAGCCTCAAGCCCAGCCAGAACTCGAATATAAGTGGGTGGGAAGAAGGGTGGTTTAGACTGAGGGAAAAAGGTGGGGAAGGGGCAGCCATGGGCCACACAGGACGTTGCTTTAACCTTACACACGTACACGCACAAACACACAAACACACAATTGTATACGCAGATGCGTAAATAGCTCTAACATATACACGTATACAGACACACATATGTGTTTATGGATGTGTACATACTCTGAAAGATGAGAAGACATGTTACATAGACAGAGAGAGAGAGAGAGAGAGGGGTGGAAGAAGGGGGGAATAGGAACAGCAATCGTAATGATAGTGATGGAAAGCATCTGTGAAGGTATAAGCATCCTAATTCTGAGAGATGAAGAGTATTTCGACTAATAGAGTGAGAAATAGACATACACAGTGATGTCTAACTAATCTTGTATACTACCTCTACTTCTATCTCTTTCTGTGTAACATTTACTCTATGCATTTAAATTGCATCGAGATCGTTTAAACTATCTCGAAAAAGCCTCTTTCGATCTACCATCCATTTTTCTGACGAAATCCTTTTATCTTACACCCGACACTGTACCTTCTCTTCGATGAACACGATTTTCGAGAAGCAAGAGAGAGAGAGAGAGAGAAGGTGAGAGAGGAAGATAGAAAGGCACAAGCTGACAGGTTGTCAGCCTTTTAAACTCAGCAAGTTCGTTGAGGAGGAAGAGAGTCCCTCTCACTCTCTCTCTCTCTCTCTCTCTTTCAGTGCCTTTCGGTCACGTCCGATTACATTTTTCCTACTACCAAGTGCAAACCTCCTCCCCTCCCTTCTTCCCCTTCCCAGATCGATAACCTAATAATAGGCAAATAACTAGGCCGACCAAGTGGCCCTTTTCGATGTAAAACTTGTCATACTCTCCCTGATGAGAGTTTCTTAAGACGAACACACGTTTCTGTACCGACAAAAAAAATCATTGGAAGAGGGTTAAAGAAATTTTGGAGTAAATGGAATCTAATAGAACGTTGATGATTATTTTTATAAAATAATGTGTACTTATGTGTGTATCTGTGTAATATAAAAGTGTTAGCAGTATATGGGAAGTGGTAAGAAATGTTTAAATGTACATGCATTCCTCTCATTTAATACGGTACAAAATTTGAGATTATTATAACACGGGTTTGATATAACACGAGTATATTATTACGATTATTTCAAGCATTGGCTTGATTTGTATTGTTTTAAGGATTCAGATAAAACGGTTTCGGTATAACCTCGTACGAATTAACCGTGTTGAACGAGGGATATCTGTATATGTGTATAGATACGTAGATAACGAATCAAATTCCATGGGAGCTGTAGAATTAATGCGAGTGAGTGAATGCACTTTCCAAGGAGATTAGATCGGTGCAAGAGAACAATCTTCCCCTTGAACATACTCCTTCATGTGTTACGAGTACTCTCTACATTTGCGTTCCTCTCTCTCTCTCTCTCTCTCTCTATTGAGAATAGCATCAGTATCGTCATTTGCAAGAGAAAGCTACACGTACATACCCGTATGCGATAATCTCAAAGCTCTTCTCTCAGATTCCACATAGAAATTGTTGCATTATCGTTACGGTGATACTAAATGCATTCGATTCCATGTTCTCACGTTGTCCTTTCTACCTTCCTTTCTTCCTTTATTCTTGTATAATATATATATTAAGATAAGATACTCTGTACGTGTGTATGTGTGTGTGTCTGTATAAGATAAAAGTGTTAGTATTGTATGGGAAAATTGTAGGAGATGTATTAGAGTGTAAAGTATAAAATGGAGCAAGAAATGCACATAATTGAATAGAAACTTTGTTTCATTTCGTAATTGACAATTTAATATATCTGTGTTACGATGTAAGAAAAAAAAACCTATTATCTATCAAAAACTAACTCATATAAATCTTATACATAAACGTTAAATATAAATTAATAAATATTATATAATATATCTTAGAAATAAATAAATAAATATATATTATATATTTTATCAGTGGGTTTACGTTAAGAAAGACGTACGTCCTAAATAACAAGAAACCCGATCGCTCCTGTTCCCCGTGCCTATTCGTTCTCGTTGAATTCTCCATGGGATCAAGAACCAAGGATACAGAAAAAGTAAGAGAAGAAAGAAAAAAAAGAAAACAATACATAGAAAGAAAGAAAAGTTCTCTTTTCTTTTTCACATATCCATAAATCAGGCTAACCGGTGGTACCTCCGAGAAGAAAAGTCTTGCCCACGAGAAAGTCCTGGCCACGAATTCGCGAGCATGTGACTCTAACGTTAGCCGAGAAACCAAGTGGAAAATTTTATCTAAATCTCTCTCTCTCTCTTTCAAACACACACACATACACACATTCTCACACTCTCTTACTCTCTCTGTGTTATACCAGAAAGAAAGAAAGAAAGAAAGAAAGAAAGAAAGAAAGAAAGAAAGAAAGAAAGGAGTGGGGTATCTTTATGTCGACGGGAGTCTATTTATCCTGTTATCGATTCCCCAGCTCTGTTTTTCACCCCTAGAATACTCCCCTTCTCCCTCTAACCCTCTACCACCCTACCTTTACTCACCTACCTACCCGTCACGTACCTTTTCTCCCTCTTGGTTTTTCCTAGAACGTGTATACCGTAGTAAAACACGATATCTTCGCGTGTTGGAAGGTACTCTTTATCACTCGTTTATCGAAATCCCTACACCATTCGCTTTGTTTTTAATAGCTCTCTTTCTCCTCTCTCTCTTATACTTTATTTTATTTTTTTTTCTTCCTATTAGTCTTTTCTTTCTTTTTTCAACTACCTTAGAATAAAAAGATAAGTTATATGTGTGCCAATAATTATGAAAGTAGTCTATCTAAGTCAAAATAAAAATGAGCTTCTCAGTTATTACACATCATATTATTTTAAACTAAATTAATTCAATGTAATCTTGACGATATTGTCAAAAATGAACCATTAGATAGTTGTTGGTAATTTCAATATTATATGGAATTCATCTACTGTTTAGTGTTTGATTTATTAAATATCTTGAAATAAGAAATATGATTTAGACTACTTTCATAATTATGGGCATATAAGCAAAGTAACCAATTACCGATACAATTTATGCAACAATAAATATATTATCCTTCAATGTATAAAAAAAATCAGAAACTATATCAAATCTTTGGACTATGCTAGTTGATTGATAGAAAAAATCATTTTCTTAATTAACTTTTGCTTTATGCCAAAACTATTCAACGCAGAACGACTGAGTTAAGTGTACTTATTCTTAATAAATTGAAGTTATCTTTGATTATAGTTTAGATTATAGTTTAGATTCATACCTACACGATGTATATTCGTACAAATACATATAATCTATAAAGGAATCTTTTGGGAAAGGGCTAAGGGAAAACCATTTCGACAAAAAAGGGAACGATATGTTTAGCTTCTTGTTCTCTCGTTGTTCTTTCTTTTTCTAGGAAGGTAGGTAGGTAGGTACGTTCGTTCATTCGTTCATTCGTTCGACTATCGGTTAACGATCGACGACGTTGTTCAACATCCCAGAGGATACCGATAACATATGGTCGACGGAAAAGCACGTTTATCACTCGTTTAACGCTAGGATAAAGCCTGCCGCAAGACCGAGTGTTCTAACACATACTCACCAACATACATACACATTCACATACATACACACATATATAACATATGTATCTTCTCATAAAGAAAGGCAGAGAGAGAGAGAGAGAGAGGGAGAGAGAGAGAGAGAGAGGGAGAGAGAGAGAGAGAGAGATACATAACAACATTGAGCCCTCTGTTCTTTGAAAGCTTTTTCTTGGCCGACGACAAGGGACGATGTGAGCTTCTGAAAATTTACGATAACCGTTAAGAGTTAACACGAAGCCAACTAGTAGACGACGATGCACACGTTCATTCTTCCTAAACGTAAATTTCAATCTCTGTCGTAAAAGTTTCGATTATATTTCCTTCCTTCCTTCTAACTCGAGAATATATCTTTTTAAGGTCTTTCAATAAATGATTTTTATATCGATGAACTGTTATTTAGATTTATTAGCCTTGTCAAGTATGAAATGAAACAAAAAATGCACGTAATTGAATTAAAAATTTACTCCATTTCATAATTGACAATATTAATTAATTTATTAGTGAATTTTTAAATTTCTATCTATGTCGTCAAAATTATATAAATATATTTAATATTATAATTATGATGATAAATTTGTAACACCAAGATTTATGATTATTCGAATAAAAGAAGAAAGAAGGGAAAATGTTTAAATAGAAACGCTTACATGAAAATTCAATTTCTAGATTGGAAAGGTTTAAAGATCGTAGTACTTGAGTCAAAGAAAGCATTGAAATAGTAGATTCTCTTTTTTTGTTGAAATGATTTATCTCTCGTTATCCTCTTAAAAATCCTTTTTTAATTTATTTAATGTATAATCCCGTCTTATAATAATCCTCGTACACAGATACGTGTACGTGTGTGTTGAAAATCTTAAAATGTCTTTTCATTTTTTAACATTTCAATTTTTTTATATTATTAAATTAATATAAAATAATTATCCTAATCAGATACACGTGATAAAACTCTCTAGTTTTAGTTTCTAGGAATATTTAAATAAACTACAAATGGACATTTGTCTATGAAGGTACAAGCAACATTATTTTTTTTAATTTGAAGTAAAAGTGCACAACTAACAAATATGTAAAAATTGTCAAACTTGTAATTTTGAAATTTAGAAAATTCAAAATACAAATAGTACTTGTACCCATTTCATTTTTCAGTCAATCAATAATTATTCAGATATCTGAAATTAAAAATTAGAGACTCACAGAAACGAGAAATGTTGTTAGTGTTGCAGTGACAGATTAACATAAGAAATATTTGAATAGATTTGATGGGAATGGATTAATAGTAAGACACTAATACGAGAGTAAATCGTAATAGTCTGACAGGTTACAAGGGTACACACACAAATACATATGTTCCTTGGTAACATACATCATATGTGAATGCATCTACATATCAGTACATGTCTTTAGTGATGCAAGTATCTGCATCTGTGACTAGTAATCAAGTAATAAAGGTTAACCAACGTGACAGAAATTACCAGAAGGGTCTAAAAAACAGAAATTAAAACAATTCTACATCGAAATCCAAGGAAATTTAATTCCACGTTTCTAAACTTGTTAATCATCGAATTACGATAAATATACATATTTTTTTATATATTATTTACAATTTATATAATTAATTATTGTTAATAACTACAATAAAAAGATATTCCAATTAAAATAATTTTAAATAAAACTTTATTCGATCTCATTTCAACTTGTCAAAAAAATCTTTCCAAAAGATTTACTATTTCCTTGTAACAAATAATATATTCCTTAACAAATAAAAAATATATTATTTTATCAAGAAAATTATGTTATTTGATAACTCGTTACACGAATATTAAAGTATTCTCGTTAACAAAATACAAATAATACAATAATTCGAGTTTTCGAGTATTACCCACCTGTTCCCCAGGTTCTTTCTTATCCAAAAGTTAAAGAAAAGAGAAGAGAAAAAAAAAGAAAACAAAAGAAAAGGAAAAGAAAGGAAAAAAGTACATAAACACAGAGAGAAAGTAGGTAAAGAAGGGCTTGTAGGGATTTGTTCTCGTTTATCGAACATTTCCAAAACTTTGGCACGTTTTAAAAGGGGAGAAAAGCATTATCGAAGGAAATATCGATCCTTATGTCAAAACTATGGTACAATGAAGTTTTCTCTTGAGACCATTAGAATTGGAAAAATATATTTAAAAAGAAAATAAAAAAGAGAAGGACAAGGAAACGAAATAAATGGGAGGAAAAAGAAACCGAAAGGCATTGATGTGAATTTCATCTTAAAATTGCATTGGCCAATCCTCCCTTCTTCCTTTTTTTTTCTTTGTTGTACTCAATCCTTATTCGAAGATAAAAGAACAAAGAAAATGGAAATAGAAAGATATTCGACAAGAAAAAAAAGGGTATAACATATACGATGAACGTTTTGAAATATTTTCCAAGTGTACGAGTATGAAATGTGAATTTCAGAGAACAAATGGCCAACACCAATACAGTTTAGGCTATAAAGATTTGAAACTGTGCTATTTTATTGTGTCATCGATAAGTGTCAGAAGCGTATGAGTGATAAATTGAAAAAGTATGTTCTTAGTGTTACTTTGTTGTTTTCTAAATGTCCAAATTTACACCGAACAAAAAGCATTTGTGGACAGCATTCATTTTTTGTATTCATTTGAAGAAAACTGCTTCTGAATCATACTGATTACTTCAAGAAGATTATGGTGAACATGTTCCATCGCAGGATACGCATGAACGATGGTTTCGACGTTTTGAAAGTGGTGATTTCGATGTTGCAGACAAGGTACATGGAAAATTGCCAGAAAAATACGAAGAACGGGAATTGCAAGCATTGTTTGGACGAAGATGATTCGTAAACACAAAAATAACTCGTAAAGCAATTAGGCGTTAGTCAAGAAGCTGTTTCCAATCATCTACGAGAGATGAGAAAGATTCAGAAGACCGGTAGATGGGTACCACATGAGTTGAACGACTGGCAAATGGAAAACGCAGAAACACATGTGAAATTTTGCTTGCTCGGTACAAAAGGAACTCGTTTTTGTGTCGTATAGTTACAGGGGATGAAAAGTGAATTTATTTTGAGAATCCTAAGCGCAGAAAATCACGGGTAGACCCAGGCATACCATTCACATCGACCGCAAGACCAAATCGTTTTGGCAAAAAGACGATGCTCTGTGTTTGGTGGGACCAGAAGGTTGTGGTTTATTATAAGCTGTTGAAACCTGAGGAAACAGTTAATACCAAACGTTATTAACAATAATTGACTGATTAGAACCGTTCGCTGCTTGAAAAAAGTCCAGAATACCGAAAGAGACAACGCAAAGTGATTTTTCTTCATAACGATGCTCCATCACCACGGCAAAACCGATTCTTGACACGTTGTAAGCACTCAACTGAAAAGTTCTACCCCATACAACTTATTCACCAGACTTGGCTCTTTCCGATGACCACTTGTTTGAATCGATGGGGTCACGTATTTGCTGAGCAATGCTTTGATTCGTACGAAAGATGTGAAAAAATGACTCGATTAATGGTTCCTAGCGAAAGAGGATGATTTTTACTGGCGTGGTATTCACAAATTACCCGAAAGATGGGAAAAATATATAAAAAGCGATATAGTATGCTTCGAATTTAACGTGTTTTTTTTTTTATAGAATAATATTCGCATTTCATACTTGTACACCTGGTAAATTTCAAGATGAGTTCATTCGTCGAAGTAACTGCATTTTTACTATCTTTCGATTATTCTATCCAAACGAGAATAATACAGAATGTTTATTAATTGCAATCTATTATAAGTATTTACGTTTAAAGTTCTAGAAAGATTTAACATACGAGAGGCTAGGAAATAGATCAACGTGGTAAGATAAACAACTGTACTATACCGTTTCATTCAATTATCTTCGCAAGACTTATTCGTGTTCATTTTCTTTGAGTAAATATGCGCGAAGCGTGTAATTCGGAGAGATAGATAGAAAGAGAAAGGATTAAAGAGAGAGAATGAGAGAATGAAAGAGAGAGAGAAAGGACTGGCAGCTGTTTATCCTGGCCGATCTGACTATTCATACCGAATGATTTCCCTAGCCATTGTTGGCACAGCAAACAACGATTTCACGAGGATCAAATGTAGAACGAACATTTTATCTAAGTCATCTAAAATTGATCATTTTAATATCTCATTAAAATACCTTGAAAAGGTTGAGAGGTTAAAGGAAATGAAAGAGGACACAAAGTGATAAAACATTTTTCTTAATTCCAGTTTCAAACGATTATAATCATCCAAGAAATCTTTGTTCAATCTCATTTGATCGAAACTAAATGAAGATATAAATAAATACTTTCCTAAATTTATGCATTTTCATTTATCTTCGTTGATTTAATTACACTTAACGAACCTTCTAAGTTATTTGATATTAATTATAAATAAATAAATAAATAAATATGTTTTAATATCGAGTTATTCAAAAACGTTCGTGACAGAAGAGATATGTAAATGATATAATAAACTTTTAATTGAGAGATAGAGAAAGTTTTATTTTATTTTGATTAATATATTCAATAATAGAAAAAGAGAAAGAGTTTAAATGAAATTTCGATTGGAAATATAAAATAAAATAAAGAGAATAAATACGATAATTTGTTGTTATTTGATTATTGATTAAAAAGAAAAAGGTATTTGTTATATTTTTTTTTAATATCAATTTTCAATTGTATTTGAAATATTATTTATATTGTATATTTATTTGATTTACCAAAAAGTAGTAATTGTTTAAACTATTTCTAATAAATAATCTTTTATCAGTTTATTATGTAAGAAATATTTTTGAGATTGTCTCACCTAGTCACCTAATTTGAAATTTTTACAATGATTAGATGAATGAAAATGAACGAGTGAGAGAAAATGAGAATGTGAGAAGTTGAAAGAGAGATTGAGAGAAATTCGTGGTTGTTTGTTGAATCCATTAAGAGTCAATCAGGACCACTTCCTATATATCCCAGCTGTGTCGGGAATTCAGTTTATTAGAGAGATAAACGATTTACAGGCATGGGGGAGAAGGAACAACTACTACTACTACTCGATTTTCTCTTCTCTTTCTCTCATTCTCTCATCCGAAGTGTCCACGAAGGTCCAGCAATAGTTCATTTCATTGCTCTCTTATGCAACGACAATTACCAATAAAAAGAGTAAACCGAAAGAAAATTTACGTTAGAGAGTCAATACACAGCAGGAATCGTTATCCTGGAACCTGTTGCACAGCTCTTTCTCTCTTAGTTTTCAATATCCTTGACTTATACTACTTGTCGTATATTTTTCTTACCACCTATCGTTCTGACTAGAAAATATAATCGATATTCTGTATGAATAGATAAACTTTAATTTAGATAAAGATTATTAAATGAAATTAAATAAGAAGAAAGACAACATCAACAAATTCAAGAGTTATTTATCAAAAAGAAAATATTCAATATTTTTATTGGAATAATATTCGACAGAATTATTCTTTGTATTATCTCAAATAAATTTTAATCATTGTTTTTGATTATGTTTAATATTTTTTAATCAATGTTAGGATCATTATAAGACTTATAGTACGTGAAAAAAAATATGACATATAAAAAATAATAATAAAAATAAATGATATTCACATGGGATCTGATTGAAGAGAAAACTAGGATTGATCTTAGATGTTATGGGTCAGTTTTAACCCAAAACAATTATTTCTGGATTATGGTAAATATTTTCTAACACGTTAGGATCATTATAAGACTTATGGTACGTGAAAAAAAATATGACACATAAAAAATAATAAGAAGATGGTGTTTAGATGAAATTTAGTTGAAGTGAAAATCAAGATTGGTCTTAGATGTTCCTGGTTAGTTTTAACCTAACGAATAATAATTATTATTCGTAAACCTTTATAGTTGGCAATACTCGCGAGAGACTCGTCGACAGGAATACTTGATAATCGGGGAAACGTTACGATGTCGTTAATATGACGTTAAAATTTATAGCCAACTAGGCAGAGAATTGGCCAAGGGAATCGTTACGGGGATTAATGTTCAACGTCGCGACACCCAACGATTCAAATGCCGTAGAAGGCAATTAAACGTTACATAAATTATTATACACATTTGTAATTACGATTTTAGTAATTGACGTTATCTCAAATATTCATATTTTCTAGATATTTTTTTTTTATCTCAATTTTATGTCAATCTTTTCTAACACTTTTTACAAAACTTTCTTTAATTAATAATATTCTAATTTTAACTTAACGTCATAAATTATTGCACATTCCTAATTAAGAATTAGTTATTGACTTTACACGAAAACTAATATTTTCTAAATATTTTATATTTAATTTTTATGTCAACAGTTGCTAACATTTTTTATTTCAATTAATATTCTGATTTTGATTTCACGTCAAAAAAAAGGGGATTAGAAACTTCTTATAGAAAATAATAATGTATTTCGTTATCTCAAAGTAAACTCTTTTAAGATAGAACAAAAATTCAACACAAATAAGCTAGTTCAGGATGATCTAAATGAAAACTTCAAATGAAAGAGAGAGTGATGAAGTGAAAATAAAAAGAAGAAAGGAATAGGAAAAAGATCAAAACTTACAGTACCATTGAAAGAATGTGGAATTTCAATTTCAAAAGTGGACATCGATCCTATTCGTTTTCTCTCTCTCTCTCTTTCTCTTTCTCTTTCTCTCTCTCATCTAGTCGATCAAATCATGCTTCTCACGAGAATACATTTGCGAAAAATCCAACATACACATACATATTATAATACACTTACAAATACGAATAACACACAATTTTGTTTATTAACCTTATCGATTTTCCAAAAAAAAAAAAAATAAAAAGAAACTCTTTTCCTCTGGTATTTCTTCCTTTATATTTTCATTTTTTTTATTTTTATCTAAAGTCAAACAAAACTGCAAGTTTCAAATTAAATGAGAATGTTTTTCTCCCTCGATGCATTAAATATACGTTTATTACCAAGCTGCTTTTATTCTACTGTATAATTATTCTTATTTTTCTTTTATTCACAAAAACAAAAACACACACACACACACGTACAGAAATCTCACGCAAACAACAAAGGAAACACGTATTATCCCGAGGATGTATTTAATAAGCATACAACAGATGACTCTCTCATTGTGAGACAAAATTTATGTTCCAATTATATTAAAAATTACTAATTAGATAAAATAATAACACGTATATTTGAAATAACGAATTTAGAGTAACGAATTTAGAGTAACGAATTTAAAACAATTTTAAACCATAATTCATATTGGTTGTCAACCTTCTACCAAACAAAATATATTCAAATTATGTTGTCAAAAGATATCCAATCTTACGATGTGATGTTTAATATCAAATATTTTACATCATTTAACTGTGAAAACTTATTTGTACATCCAATAAATAGCAAATACAAGCTGTTTATTTAAAAAGTAGCCTAAGTTCATTAATACTTCAATTGACAGATTAAAAAATTCGTATTTCAATGCAATTAAAAATAAATGTACGAGATATTACTGAGTCATACTACTTAAGTGTACTTAAAGAAAGTTCAATTTATAATTCCTATTAAAATAATGACAATTATTAACTGAATGTCTTTTTTTTACCTTAATTAGACTATTTTCTAAATAAAAAGTTCATAGAATAAAATAATATTGGTATATATATAAAATAATTAAATGATCAAGTATGCAATGAAGCAAATTTCAATTCAATTGTGTGCATTTATTGCTTCATTTCATCGAATAACAGAATTGAACAAAAGTTCTACCAAAACCTATTTAAAAATGATTTTATTATTTTTTTGTAATAATAAGCAAACAACCAAAGAAAGTATTGAATCATTAAACATAGTCGAATATCTCTAAACGTTATATTTGTTAATAAATATATGGTACAATAAAAATAATACAAATATTAACTACGAATAAAAACGTAGACGATACGTCACGACAAATCTAAAACGTCTACTAGAAGAGTACTAAAATTGTTTATAGTATTAGAGTAGAGTAATGCAAGTGTTACGACAACGTCCTTGACTTCGTCGTATGCATTTAGGGCATAAAGCCAGCAAGGTTTGTTCTGACACAGGGCTGACATGTTACAAACCTTCTCCCCTAGGCATATTCGATATGACGTTGTTGATGATGCTCTTTCTCTCACTCTCTTTCACTCTCTCACTTTCTCTCATCTTCTATTTCACTTTGTACACAAGATGCAAAGCATCAGCAACCAATTTCTCAATTTCTGACTACCATCTACCCCACCCATCTACTTCTCTCCCACTTTATTTCTCACTCATTCACTCACTCTCTCATTCTCTCTCACGGGTTTTAAGACACCTCCCGCCAACCTTGTATTAGAATTATTTTGATATTATTAACCCGTTCCACGTCGAGTTAGCACGCAATCACTCGACGTTCTATTTTCTACAACCTAGTCGTCTGTTGGTAATGCTTTCTATGATAATGTTGATGATAATAATAATAATAATGATGATGATGATGATGATAATGACCGAGTTGAAAGTTTTGGATAATTAGCTAAATCTACTACCATCGGTCCTATGAGAATAAATCTTCGATGTTTAGAGAGTAGACGAGTAATTAGGAATTTTGATTGAACTTACTTTTGATTATCGAATAAATACCAAAGTCTTTCCATCTTTGCATAATAATATTATCGATTATTTAAACTACGATATTTATTTCTTTTTTTCCTCCTCTTACTGTCCGATTTTGGAATGAAACCAAATAGAAATTACGGACAGAACTTTCCGGTAGAGCTAATAATAACCGACTGTAACACCATTTAAATATAAACAAATAAAATTGTTGCATAATGAATAAGAAGAAATGCAATCTACCCTAGACACATTTATTCTAACACTTTCTATTGCTCTAAACGGTAAAAAGGACAAAAATAAACTTGTTGGACCATTCAGTAACCCTCTTCCTTCCTTTCCTTCTTTCTTTCTCCCTATTTTCGGTGGATGAATTACAGACAGTTCAACAGGTACCACCAAAACTTCCGCAACTAGTTGCCAGGAATAAAAGATACGAAAAATAGAGAATGAGATAGAACATTTGAATTGAAATTGAAGAGAGTATCATACGCCAGGTTAACACGCGTTAGGACCTACGAAATGTTCGGTCATTCACGTCAGAAATCTAATTCGTTAAAGCTCGTACATCGCGAATGAATGTAGAAAAGCAACACCAACACCAACACCAACACTAACACCAACACCACTACCAACAGTTCCAGTAGTTGCAGTAGTTGCAGTAGCAGCTGCAACAGCAGCAACGAACCACACCGACATAACCAACTACTTTAAATTGCATCGTTGTAACGTAAACGATGTGAAGGATAGAAGGATAGAAGGATAGAAGGATGTTTCGAGAGAATAAGGAAGTAGTAACGTAACACACTACTAGACCTGTTTCAAAATTCCATCTACCTTAATGCATTTCGAAGTTTTGATTAGCCCCCTGCTTTAGAAATGGGCTGCACAACGATTCTCGGACTAATAATCTTTCCTTCCTTATTTCCTTTCCTTCCTCCTACTCCTCTTACTCCTCCTACTCCTCCTACTTCTCTCCTAGTCATTAGTTATTCGATTACTTTTTTTTTCCTACCCTCTAATCCAATTCTTGAGTATTTTCATTTTCTGTTTTACGCGTCTAACTGCACCCCATGGGTAGTTAATTGTATCCAATACGAAACACCGCATAAAATATTTTTACAACTCGTTATTTTTAATTTTAGATTTTATTAGGTGTGTCAAGTATGAAGTGAAACAACAAATACACACAATTGAATTGAAATTTGCTCCATTTCGTACTTGACAACCTGATATATGTATTTTTTGTTCTACAGATTACTTGAATCGATACGAAGGTAAAATAATTTAAAAAAAAATGAATAAATAATTTGATTAATAATTAAACAAGAATTATATTTTAGAAAAAATATATATTATAATTGAATTTTGGATTTATCGAGTGTTCTGTATGAAAGATAATTAGTTGAAAGAAGAAAGAAAAGAAAATAGAATGATCAACATGACGTGTTACACGAACTAGAAATTGATTTGGATAAAAGGAATGGTGTGGTAGGAAGGAAGCAATGCTTTTTGAGAGTCAGTCAGTGACGAATGCGAATCTTTTGTTCGATTGGGATGGTTTTGTGCAGGATGCAATCAAAGAAAAAGGTGCATAAAGAAAGAGAAAGAGAAAGATAGAAGTTCCGTTATTTCAATTTCGTTAGAAAGGATTGTTACAAGGAAGAATGAAAGATTCCTTGATTGAATACAGTGTATCAGTCAACAGAGTGTAACAACCATAGGATACTACTGAGTACTATAAATAAATAATTGATTTTAAATAAAAAAAAAAGGAATTTTCTTTTGAAAGCTAACCCGAGTTGTTAGAAAATTGGATTTACCGAAGAAGGTAAAGAACTTGATTTCTTTCTACGCTGATTAATTTCACGACGTGTCATGCGTCAACGTTTTTTTTTTTTTTCTTTCTACTCTTCGACAGATTTGTAAAAAGGAAAAAAGAGAGAAACACACAAAGGTAAAGAATAAAAAAAAAAATAAGTTGATGAAGAAGAAGAAGAAGAAGAAGAAGAGGAAGAAAATAGAAGAAGGGGTCATCGGTTTGGCAGCTTTTTCTTTCATCGTTGGCACTTGGAACAACAATCCCTCTCGAAAACCAGGAAAGAAGATGAAGATTGATGAAATTTTTAGAGTAGAAGGTTAGAAAGAGTTTCTTTATTTTTTTTTAAGTGAGAAAAAGACAAATTGGAAAGAAAACAAAAAGATACACGAGGATAAAGACAATTACTTTACCGAGTGTTGAAATTCACTTTAGATGTGAAATATATTTTTGATATTTTTGTTGTAAATAAGGGCTAGGTGTTTTGTAATATAAAATAAACATAAACACACTTAACTGTAATTTTTATATCAATTATTTTGTTTTGACACGAATCAACGAACAGATGCATGTTCAATTATTTATTTAAACTTCATTGGCAGGTATCTTGAAACCTGTTAGGATGTCTAAGCATAATCATTCGATCAAAATAAATAATACTAATCAAGATTTACAATTAGGGTAGAGTAATTCAATCAAAATCTAGAACCGAGTTACGGTAGCTAACTTTTTTAGACGAGTTATTTTTTAATGAACGTATTTAGCGTGTAAAAAAAATGAGTTGGGTGTAGAAATTAAAATAAAAAACGAGATAGGAAGATGATAAAAATTTAGAAAGGAAATAAAGAATACAGGAAACTCTCCTTTAACACGGTAGATTCCTAGAAAATTCTGTGTTGTGTGAAACCGTGTTGTATAAGACCTAAACCCAGTACAAAACAGGGGGTTACACTAAGAGGGTAGAAGTTCAGTGCTGTACAAAGGTTTTGCCAATTTACGAATCGTGTTGGAATAAAACCGTGTTATAAGATGCCTTGTTAGAAGAAGGGTTTCTACAATTGATGAATCTTGTTGGAACGAAACCGTGTTATAAGATGCCCTGTTGAAGGAGGGTTTCTACAATTGACGAATCTTGTTGGAACGAAACCGTGTTATAAGATACCGTGTTGTAAAAAAGCTACCTGTATATATTTTCTATTAGAAGATAACTCAAGTGTTCGTACAAATTCGTTTCGTACTACTCGTAAAACACCATAATCAAGTTAAAATGTTAACACTTTGAACCAACGTAAAAGAAAGTTGTAATTTAAAGTTTATACTTGAAACTCTGAATAACACATACTGGTTCTATCATCTCAGTTCTTTCTTACTTTCTTTTTATTCTTCCATCTCCTCTTTCTTATCCAGACAGGAATTTAATTTCAATGAAAATGAGATGTCTCAAAAATATCCGGGACCGTTGGTTACGAACGAATGCACATGAATTAACTCGATTTCAAGAAAGTGAGAGAGAGAGAGAGAGAGACTTAAAAAGAAGCTGGAGGGGAAGATGAAATGAAGAAAGTGAAAAAGAAAAAAAAACGAGAAGAAATCGATCTTCTAACCTTTTATTTTTATTAATTTCTTTTCTTCTACCTGGTAGAATTTCTATTCGAGATGAACACCACCCAACCCTTCACCTTAAACCTTCCATCCATCTCTCCCTTACTTTCTTCTTCTTTTTTTTTTTTTAGTCTTCGATAAGATTTAATCACGCCTTTCTAATTATTTAAATATCCGTATCGACCGATTTAAACGAAATATTTGTACGTTTTAATTAACAAGACTCTTTCTTTCTACATTTTTCTTTTATTCCTTTTCATTCCTTTCGTTTTATTAGTCTCTCAAAGTTTTCAAAAGATAAGATAAAGAAGAAAAAACTTTAACCAGAATATTTCTTTCACCATCTATACCGATTTTCATGAATAATTTATATCTCACGAGGAATATTTTCTTAATTTTTATTAAAATAAAAATAAAAAATTGAAAATAATTATATCGATGTATAAAAATTCATTTTAAATATTATTCAATTAATTAATAAGTAATTTTAGAGTAATCAAAAGATCCAGTAATGAACGATTTTTCTTTGAGATATTTTACACTTAAAAATCATTTACAACAACGATGACAAAATTATTTTTATTCGAAAATTGTTTAACATCGAATACCAAACAGAATCCAATAAACCACCTAAATTAAAAATATTGCATTTATCCAAAAAAAAATGCACACAATTCAATAGAAATCTGTTTCACTTTCATACTTGACAATCTAATTAATAACAATTCAAATATATAAATCAATTTATTTAAGTATCAATCAAAAACCATACAAACAAACACGTACACCGACACGGTGAGAACATTTTTACCCACAAAAATACCCCTAACATTTGTTTCAGAAAATAAAGTGTGGTGGTGGAAGAGGAGCAAAAGGTGGAGTCTTTTACTTTACTTGCAATTCGAAAGAAAAAATAATTAAAAAAAAAAAGATACAATAGTTTCTATCCTAGTTTTTAGCGAATATCTACCTGTGTGCACATGTGTGTGAGTGTGTGTGTGTATTTTTTCGTTCGTTTTTTTCTTTTCTATCACCTTTCTCTGGAGGTACCAAACCTCCTTCGACGATAACATTTTCCACAAGGATAACTATACCTCGGATGCATATTTTATCCACGATATTAGAACGAACGCTGAACGGAAATGGAAATACCGATATCTGATATTGATTTCCCGCGAGCGAACTCGGCTTTTCTCTTTCTTTTCCATCTCTCTCTCTTTCTCTCTCTCTCTCTTTCTCTTTATCTTTCTTTCCTTTTGTCTATCCCCCTCTCCCCTTTCCATCCCTCTTTTTTTTCTCTCCATCCCGTCTTCCTTTCGCGCAAACGGAAAACCCAATTACTGATAATGGATTTAACATTTTATATTCCTTGTCTCGTGGGAACTACGAGTTAGGTACGCACATTCGCGGTTACTTTAAAATACGATGAAGAAAGTACTTTAAGTGTTAACCGAGAAAAAAAAAAGTAAAAAGAACAATAAAGAGAATGCACCAATCAATTTTCAACTAGAATTATGTGTAATTTTTTTTTAAGTTAATGATACGTTAATATGAGTTGTAAAAAGGTAAAAACTGTGCTATGATTAGTATAAGAAAGAACAAAAGTATGTAAATTTAATAAAATAATTGTATTTATGAATCAATCAAATCTTATTTTTTAATCCGACTGGGTAGAACAATCTTTTTAGTAGGCGAATACTAAGTTTGAGTTTTATAGTAAATTTTTATTAATGGGGTTTATTTAATTTTTTCATTTTCAAATGATTGTTTAAACGAGTATTGTAACTTTAACTAAAATTTGCAACTCTTTCTTTTATCGTGAATATTATTTTGTTGAAAGATTATTGAAAGAAGAATACACGATGAGTTCTTAACGAGAATTGTTATTTTGTTTGACTTGATGCATTAACTTTAATTGAAAATATATTAAGACGTTCTACATTGATAAATGGTTAAAATAAAAATAAGAATACGAAGAAAAGACTATCTTAAATGTAAAAAAAAATAACTATATTAAATAATTTTAATAATCAAATCATAAAATTAAGAAATAATCCTACATTTAAAAACGTGTAGAAAATCTTTTTAATCCTCCTTGAACCAAATTTGTAATATTCCAGCAAAATTTTTAATTAAGTCTTTGATAATTTCCTAAAATTTACAAATTGAATCCCTTTTATCATAAATATTCTAATATCTTTGTGAATTTTGTCTTTCGTTACAGTCCAAGTGAATAAAAACACAGAATTATTAGTTTTTTGTATCACCCAAATGTGTTTTCGTAGTAAATACTTAATAATTGTTTTATCTTTAAGATAATTATTTTATCTTTAAGATAATCTTCGTTGCAATAAAAGAAAACGTCAAGTTTTTATATCAACCCTTTTTTGTTTTAAAATGTATTTTATTTAGTTTATGGAAATTCGTTGTAAAAAAGAAAAGAACTCTTCCTATCCTTTTGTTTTTCTTCTCAGTCTTCTTAATCTTCTTCATTCATTTATGTATGAATGTATACATAGATGACTACTATGTACACGGTATATTATCTATGTACCAAACCATTTTCCTAGTTGATTCATGCAAATGTATATCGCTTCTAAAGTGACTTTAGATGACGATGAAACTACATTCTCGAGTTATCTCCGATGGATCAAAAAAAAGTATCGAGAAGAAAAAGAAGAAGAAAAGGACAAAAGATAAACAAAAAAATTAAGAAAACTTGTATAGTCCATCTAGTATACATGATCGATGATCCATGTATTTTAAAATCGACTACATACTTTGACTACTTTTACAGTTAACCTGAACTTTCAAGTTTCTTGAAAAATTTTCCATGCGTACATGGATGTGACCAAAATGTTGGATAAATCTGTCAATTTCTCGGAATACCTTCAATCGATTTTCGATTTCTTTTTTTTCCTGTATTGGTACACTTATCCCTAACATATATTCACAGTTTCAGTTATATAACATTTTCTGTTTGTTTGTGAAAGAGATAAATATTAGAAGTGTTTTACACGTTCAGTGATTTTCTGCTGTCGAATAAAATTCATGAATGTTGTATCAAATTTTGTCTAAAAAAATATGGAATCAAGTGCACCAAAACATTGAGAATATTGAAAGGAACATATAATAAATGTATTCTGAGTAAAAAAATTTTTATAAATCGTACAAGTTCTTCTAAGAAGGCCAAGAAGTAAACAAAACTGTTTTTAAGTAGTACAACCAAGAAAGAGAGAAAGTAAAAAAATAAAAACTGCATATTTAAACCGAGAAATGTCTTTCCTCTTTTACCTATCCGTCATTTTTATTGTTTTTATTATAATCGATGTACGTAAGAAATGATAAATCGATGAACCCATCATCGATCAATGTCCATATCGTCGATTAAAATCCTCTCTGCTTAAACGAGTGAGATAGATTGATACGAGATGCAATATTATGATTGTTTCGAATATCTCAAAATGATTAAAGAAAAGAAACAAACCAAAATCAAAAAAAAATTAATATTAAATGTAATGAATTGTCAGATTGACTCTCACCAGCTTCAACCACGCGTTCGTCGTTAGTATTTGATTCTTTTCATCCTGTAACAGAAAATAAACGAAACTTTTGTTAGAAAAGATGATACAAATTTTTAATATACAAAACATATTATTCAATATTTTTATTAACATAATTGTAAAAGGGTTAAGTCTTAATTTTTTTAAATGTATTTATCGTTTGAAATCGTTGTAATCAAAATTATATTGCATGATACAAGATGATTAAAATTGTATCCTAAAATATAACACATTTTTAGACACTATGACATATTTATACATGTGTGTATATTTTTAATACTTCTATGAACATAAAAAAATAATAAAAGGGAGTACCAGATAGAAGAAAATTAAAAAATAATACCATTTAATATAAAATATAAAAACTTTCATATATAAAACATCAAAAGAAAAATTATATTATTTCAAACTAATTATAAATTCCCACTACGAAAGAGTCAAATATTTTGCTTCGTTTCGTTTAATTCAATGTCAAACGTACTGAAATATTCTGATATTTATTTGAATTATTTATTAAAAAATAATAATTTATATATTCTTTATTCAATAATGTTTAACAAAAAGACACACACAGGTACACACATGTACAAGAATAAATAGGAACGTATTAAATAAATGTGCTTTCATCGAGAGATTATCAGAAAATTTTATCGAATAAGTACTTTGATATAAACATGCACCTATACTACATAAATATTATGTAAATGAGAATGTATACATTTCCAATACGAAATTATAAAAGGTTGAGGAATAATAAAGAGGAAGAGAGTGTACGATTTTATACAAACACACACACACACACACTCGTATCAACACGACAAACTAATACATTCAAACAACGTATGTACATGTATCCACATATCTACCGATCATATCAATGAAGATAACACATACTCTGTGTTTGATAATAAATATAGAAACCCAAGTTCCCGTCTGCGTATGGATGCAAATGTGCAATGAGAATATGCAAGAAGAGACATACGATAAATATTTATTCATAAAATGAATAGGATTCGTGGAATAATCTATGGGATAAACCAAGTGCACCATATTCGTTGCCAAACGTAATAACATCAAAAATGATAATCAACATAATTCCTAACAACTATCTTCTTTAATCCTTCTTTTTTTCTTTTTTTATTAATTTCTTGCAAGTTTTTTTATGATTAATATAAACAATCATTTGTAGTATCTAATAATATTTGGTTGTCAAGTACGAAATGGAGCAACAAATGCATAGAATTGAATTGTAAGTTGTTTTCATTTCATATTTGAGAAAGTTAGTATTTATTTAGTTGAGAAAAATAAATGTATATAATATTTATATTAAATTTATATTAAATAATATTTATATTAAATAATATTTACATTAAGTAATATAATATTTATATAATTGTAACGTCCTACCATGATTTTCTAGATTATTTTTATTGCAGTAGTAAAACTAAATCACGAGTGACACTATTTTTTTAGTAATCAACATAAAAGATTGAACCATACGGTTTAAATGATCAATGTTAAAGATGATAAATTCAATTTCAATAGTTAAAGTAAACCCTAACAGAAACAATTTCTAATAGTCTGATAATAAATGAAAGACAAATCAATTAATACTTGTGATTCAAGTAAAAGAATTGTTTTG
Source organism: Mischocyttarus mexicanus (assembly GCA_023678845.1). Classification (NCBI taxonomy): domain Eukaryota; kingdom Metazoa; phylum Arthropoda; class Insecta; order Hymenoptera; family Vespidae; genus Mischocyttarus; species Mischocyttarus mexicanus. The sequence goes on along the minus strand of JACGTP010000140.1, from coordinate 46,719 downwards.
TTCTTTTCTTAAATTCATCTTTCTCTCTCTTTTCATCTCTTTGCATAAATTATAAGAATATCTTCCAACCATTATCCATTTTGTTTCAGGTATATATGCACCTATGTATATTATCGCTTACAGATAAAATATCAGCTTTTTATCGTCCCTTTTTTTTTTTAAATACGATTGGAATTGACGATGCTGCTGCTGCTACTGCTGCTGGCTGAATATCTCTCGGATTTTTTTCCTTTTTTTTTTTTTAAACCTCGAATGTAAAGTTTTTTCGTATCTCTCTCTCTCTCGTTCTCTCTTTTTCCTCCTATCGCTAACCAAACATTTTTATAATTCTCCCGTTTTACGAATGAATCTTTTTAAATCTCACTAACGATTTTAACTTTAATCGAGAATTTAGTTTTCAACTATTAATCGGAAAAATATATACACTCTTATGATACTCGATTAAAAATACACACACACAGACACATATTTCAATTAACATTTGTTCGACATATATATTTGTTTCTTTTTTTTTTATTTAAATATTTTCACTATGACAGTCAGTGTTTTACAAACGAAAGAAAAAAAAACATAAAACAACGATATAAAAAAAAAAGGTCCACGTACATCGATGTACTTTATTATTCAAACAATTTAAATATTCATTCGTAAAATTGGCAAAATATTTTTTTTTAAAATACACCATGAATAAAAGGGTAAAATAAATTTAAAAAAAAATATATGAGGAGAGTTGTTCAGTTTTTATAAATCAAAATATCGTATTAAATATCAGGTACAAAATTCATGAACAAAAATAAAGAATATTACTTAAACGTGTAGAAAATTGATGTTAATTTTGATAAACTTTTTTGAAACAATTTCTAAAATAAAAAGACGAAGAACATTTTCTAAAGAAAAGTGTGAGAGAAACGATGAGAGAGAGAGAGAAATTGTGGAAAGTGTCAGATGGTGTAGAAATTACCACGACTTTCTTTTTTTTAAGGTTTCTATTCGTACAAAAGGGTCTACGTATATTCAGTTTAGTCTAAAGTTTCTCTACTACTGACGTAAAATCCTCGATAATTAAGCATACGTTCAACGTGAAACACGAAACCCGATTAAAACCGCAGAACGTGCAAACATACTCGAAAAGGAGATTCATTCTGAGGTTCTACTTATACATTAATACAAGATAAAATGTCTACTTATACACACCTATGTACATATATAAAAATATATACATGTGTAAGTATATGTGTGTGTAAAACATATTTGAAAGTCCCTTGTAACGGGTAATTAAACCTTTTGTCGCTAATTATTCGAACCTCTTTTACTTCATTCTCACGCAAACAAAGAATTGAAATACCCTAAAAAGAGAGAAAAAAGAAAAGAAAATCTTGTGGTAAAGACAGAATAAAAAAGGAACCTTAAAAAGGTTTAAGGTGGAATTATTTTACGAGGAAAAAATAAATTTATTTGAAGTTATTACAGAAATTTATTGACACAATTATTGACACTATCTGGTCTCAGTTTATTAACCACGAATAAAAACAATTGATTTTCCTTCAAATGATTGAATTTAAATGATTAGGATTAAGTTTAAATTTTTAATGACACTTTGATTATTTCAAACCTGTACTCCCGATTTTATTTCTCGAATAGAAATATTAAATAAAAAAAAAAGAATAAAGTTGAATTGATTATTTTATCAAAAAATGAATCAAATTGATGAGATGGTTTCTTCTTTCAGGATTTGTAAAATAAAACAAATCAAATATGGAAAAGATAATGCCCGTATTTCTTTTATCAAACTAACAAAATCAAACAAAAGAAAAAGAAACAAATATTCTTTCTGGATAAGAAAGAAAAATAAGTTAGGAACTTTTAGTAAAAATAAAAAAAAAACAGGCAAACAACATTTTGTACGTTTCTTTAACTTTGTTTTCTTTCAGTATCTTTGTCTTCTCGTTCTCTTCATTTATGTAATATAACATGAAACTCAGAAAACATTCTTGTAAGTAGGTATAAAAAAAAATACAAAGAAAAAGAAAGAACGAAAGAAAGTAAAGAAGAAGAAGTAGAAGAAAGAAAAATGAAAGATGGAAGAATCAAAGTACGAATAAAAGTTAAGTAAGATTCTAGTTTTGTTTTTTCTATTTTTTTTATTTTTATATATAAAATAAGACTAAAGAAACAAAAATACACTTGCAAGTAGAATACAAAATGTTAGAACTGAAAATATATTTCCTATGACATTTTCCCTTGACTAACTTTTTTAAAACTTGGTGGGAATTCTGGGTGGGTGGAGGAGATTGTAAAAGAAAGGGGAAGAAATGAAAAATCGAGTAAAATACACTGAAAGACGTACGAGACATCGGGGAACGTGAAATAATAAGAGACCTATTGTGGTGGACTCGCAAAAATGAATGAAAGAGAATTTATGAACGTCATTTTTCTTCAAATCCAACTGTACAAACTACACAGAAATATAACATATTCATTTACGTGTGTGTATGTGTGTGTATGTATTTATACTCACGTTTATATTCTTTTTAACAAATAAAACCATATTTAAATTAGATTCATAAAAGTATGCGATTTTTTTTAACCAATTTTCAAGTATAGTTTGCTGTCGAATAAAATTAATCAAAGAATTTGTATCAAATTTGTATTAAATTTTGTCTAAAAAAAAATGCAATTAATTACTCCAAAATACTTGAAATATTGACAGAAGAATACAATGAGTGTACTCTGAAAATAAATGTTTATAAATCGTACAAACTCTTCCAAGAAAACCGAGAAATAAAAGAAAACTGTTTTTAAGTAGTACAAGCAAGAAATAACGACACATGTAAAACACCTTGCTACGTTTATGTCTCTCAGAAACAAATTAAAAATGATACATTGCTGAAACTGTGAAGATATGTTCAGAATGAGTGTAGCAATGTAAGAAAAAAAAGAAAACGAAAATCGAGTGTAGGTTTCTCGAGAAATTCGAAAAGTTATCTTACTTTTTAATCACACTTCGTATATTGCATTGCTTAGATGATTTTTTCTTTGTAAGGTTTTCTAAGGGAAATTTGTACAGTTTGAAAAATAATTTAGGTGTATCTTCAAAGTGTTTAATAATCTTATTATAGTGTATCTAATAATTAACTTAGTGTATTAATTTATTTTGTATCACGTTCTGACCTTTCAGAATTGTATTTTGTGTTGAATGAATTTAATCCCATAAAATACGATACAAATAAGGAAAAAAAAATAGTGATAGAAACAAGAAAAGAAAAAGATGAGAAATAGAAAGTGTTTTATGAACAATTCGACAAATATCAAACTGGTATATTAAAATGAGTGAGGATCACATTGACTAGGTATGAAACGAATCCATAGATGTTGCTATGATATCAAGTTTCACGGACACACATTCATTGACATCAAATGTTATTATCGTTAATGGAGAAAAGTCAGAACGGTGCTATGTTAGAAAGAACGCGTCAAAACGAACAGGGGAGAAAAGGAGATCGAACTGACAATGAGAGCACTCTAAACTCTTTCTCACTCTCACTCTCACTCTCATTCTTAAACACACACACACATACACACACATACACAGACAGACACAGAGATATTCTCTCTAAACTCTCACTCTTTCTTTATCCGTATACGGTTCAACTAACCTGTATATATATATGTTACAAAAGAGACGAGAGAGGCATAATAGAAAGCTTTCAAAACAAACTTCCATCGACCGATGGATATATGCCACTCGTAGTATTATGCATTTTAATGTCGATAGAAATGGTAATGGCTGTCGATGTTATATCATCAAGAAAGAGAGAGAGTATGTTATTTTTTTGTTAACTTAAAGAATTATCTTTTTATATTTAAATTAATCAAATATCATTTTTTTTTCTCTACTCTGCTCTAAATGAATTTTTTACACACACATTTTATGATAAACTAAACTTGGTTTATTTTTATTTAGGTTGATTAGTATTTTATATATAAATAATAAAGTGTAAGAAGCAAAAGTAAATTGGCATTATCGTATTAGAAATGATCAATTTTTGTTATAATAATAATTATGGTATAACAAAATATGTAAATCAGTTTCAAGCTAACTTTTTCTCTATTTAAAAACAATAATTGTCAAGTTATTATTTATATTAAATTTTATACGAATTATTTAATAAATTATTCTTATACCAACTTCCTTTCTATTAAAAAAAAAATAGTTGTCTTACTTGAACCGATTAAATAAACATAATAAATTAGATTAAAATAAAACGAACGTAATTTGTGATCGATAATATATTTAATAAATTAATTGTCTCACCACGTCGATGATTTGTTGCAACGTTATCCCAAATTTGACCTCCAGTGGTTCACTTTCATTGGCAACTGGACGTTCCAAAGTATTGTAATTTGATAATAAGTTATTTAATAATCGTTTCTCGTGTTCCCCACCATGACTCTCTGTAACATAAAACATACAAAATTAAATGAAACATTAGTTCTATTATATAATTTATCATTTACGTTAAAACGTTTTATTAAAATTAGTTTTATTCGTACAATTATAGTTTTTTTTTTTAATTTATAGTCTCGTTGTTATTTTTGTCAAAATTCCTAAACATCTCTTTGCATGTTTCAAAGTAGCTCCAATTTCATAAAAGAAAAAAAGACTCAATGAGACACTTGTTGCACATATTTGTGTACTCAAATTTAGAAAAAAAATAAACAATAATATAATCACACGTTATTAAAAAAAAAAGAACTTGTTTATATCCTTGGTAATAAACCTTGTTTAAACCAATAAAAAACATATTCAAAATTATTACACCATGAGTTATATCGCGAAACGAAATTGCTAATAAAATGATTTAACAAGAAGCTAGGTTTCTTTTTAATATCGTCTCATTTTTCTTTCCTCACTTTACCCATAATAAACATTAATAGCTGTGTACACAGTTTTTAATAAGAATTCATAGTAACTCGTATTGAAGAAATAACAAAAATGAGATAAATGTGGGAAAAACAAGCAGAGAGAAAGAAAGAAAAAAAAAAACAAAGACAGGGTACAATTAATGGGGAATATTTCTTCCTTACCCCCTTTTCTCCCTTATACACCATCAAACCAGTAAGATCTAATCCTATATAGGGTTTTTACCAATCATTCTTAAAGATAAAACCCATATGTGAAAAATCACCGAACAATATTTTATTTTCTAAGAGGATTACACACTATTATTGATCTTTCTTGGTACAATACTAATCAATAAATCTAGTATTACGTATAATACTTTGACGAATTAATTCAAAATATCTTATAAAAGTTTAATAGTATTTAAATAATACAAATTTATTGTAAGTGATGAATACCAATACAGAAAATTCGTAGAATTTGATTAAATGTTTGATTTAAAATGATTTTTCTGTATTAAATCTTTTAAAAGTAATAAAATATTTTATTGTTGCAATGATAAGTAAATAAAAATACAATAACTATTTTTGTTTATATTTTTAAATTGTACAATTTCTATCGATTCGATGTTAAAGCAGAAAGAAACTCATCAAAATATTTCAAATAAATTTCAATCTAAAATAAAACATCATAATTGGTTAATAATTGAAAGGAATGTTCTGAGGATGAATAATACTCATCGAACAAACAATTAATGTTTAGAAATGATTTCAAGAAGCTTAGATATACCATAGATAAATTGGTTATACACGATTAGAGTAGTAGGTACCATACCTCTAAACAATTTCCAAACTAAACTAACTTAATAGAAATTTGTGAAACAATGTGAATCCTGTAGCATATTATATTCTCTCCAACCTCTTACCCCTTCTCACTCTCTCTCTCTCTCTTTCTCTTTCTCTCTGTGTTTGGAGTATTATAAATCAATATAGACATTTTCATGTGTAAATTATCAGCTATGTAGACTCTACCCTAATTTATTGCTTAAAAGCAATAATTGAAACAAGACAAAGGACAAACATAGATACAGAGAGAATTAGAAACAAATAGTATCTAATCCTTGAACCAAAGTAAGTAGAATTCTATTCACCCGAATCAAACAAAATCGTGTCCAAGGTTCGAACCAATGAGAGCAAACCTTCGAGAAGATCGAACGTGAAATGCAACAGGGATTTTGTAACACGTTTGTGTCGTTGCAGGTGTAGAATAATAGCTTTCCTTTGTCCATCCTTTATGAAAATTCCTAACACGTGCGACTATCAAAGACAGTGGGTAGGGGGATTGAAGAGGGATGGAAGGTGTGAAAGGATGTTAGAAAGAGAAAGATATAGGACGAAATATCGTTGGATACCAATACACAGGATCATGAAGGTATTGTACAAGAAGAAACTTTATACAGATTGAATTCTCTTTCTCTTTCTCTTTCTTTTTCTCTCTGTTTTTCTCTCTAAGGTTATCTTCTATACGTTCCTTTTATCTGTTCGGTATTCTGAAGCCAAAGTTCGTACGTGAAGTAACGGAGCAAGGGTACCAAATTGTTCTACAAAATTCACCGCCCCATCCAGTGCAATCCGCCAATCGCGAATACGAGCCTTTATGGTTTGCGATCACGTATACGTATCCTCGTCCAGTAAAAATTGGACCGTCTCTTGTATCTATCTATCTATGAGAGATATGAAGTGAAATAAGACGAGATACTTTAGAGTCACCCGATACGTGTGTTTCCTATCTATTCTTTTATATATATTTTTTTTTTCTGTTACATATATCATATAAACGTGTGAGTTTTTATTTCTTCTGATAAGTTTTATGAAATATCTGAGTAACGAAATATAGAAATACCAATAATGAAGATAACGATGATGATGATGATAAAAGAATTACCAATAACATGCTCTTGATTTCTTCATTAAACAATTTGCAATATATTGAGTTGATAGAAAAAATAATATCAGATTATCCTATTGAGTTATAGCCAAAAATTTGACATTTCTTTCACCACCAACTGAATAATTTGTATAAGAAAATGTCGAAATGAAAAGTTTTTCATGTGTAAGATCTTTTCTTCTATTTAATGTCGAGAATTTAAGAAAATATTCATAAGCTTACTAGAATGTACTCCATCAACGAACTAGTATATAAGAAAAAGAGAGAAAGAGAGAGAAAGAGTATTAAAAGTAGTACGAGTTTCAAGGTTGTTATAACGGGTTAGAATTAAGTACCGCGAAAATGGCCCCAACGAAACTGGGACGAGAAGGTTCCTTCTTGAAAGTCTCGATGCATGAAATATACTACGTAACTGGAAGTAGGTATAGTAAGTATGTAACTGTACCCTATCTATACTTTAAAATAGTGTATGTGTGTGTGTATATGTGTGAATGTGTAAGAGAAAGATCGTTTATATAGATCATATAATAAGGAACTCGGCCAAGTTTTTTTTCTCAATTTCTTTTTTCCTTCAACTTCCTCCTTCTTTTCAAACCCCTTTCCTCTACCTCTTCCACCACCTAAACCACCACAACCACCACCTTGTAAGATACAAATTGAGATTCTTTTTAAGAGATGAACATTCGATGCACCGACACTTTGGTAAATATTTATTCGTTTAGAAAATTCATTCGTTAAAGCCTCTCGTATATCTTCCAACCGACACGATAAATTCTTACGGACGTTAGTATGAGGAGGATAAAATATTACCGATTCCGAGAGCATTATCGCAACCTATTCAATTATTAACAGAGAAAAGATTGGTATTCCTAAGGTAACTACGACTAAGATTAATATCAGAATATTGACCGAAAAAAAAAGAATATCAGAGATAAAAAGAGAGAAAGAGAAAAAGAGAATAACCGAGACGAAGTTAACTAAATTGATGTTGTCATTTTGCTTTTACTTTCTTACTAATAAATAATATGATAGACGCGTTAGTACATTAAATTGATAAATACGAAAAAGAAAAGAAAATAGTGGCAATATTCTATCAAGATTTCCTTTCAATATTTTTATTATTTTCTATCTTTCTTATTACATTAGGTAGTCCTCATAAGTTTCATCCTTTTTCATTATTCATCTTTTTATATTCAATATTTTATATTTATTCTTATTTTATTTAACAATGTACGATTTTATTTCTATCATCTTGGTTATAATACTTTGGTATTTAATATTATTAAAATAATATTAAAGAAACTTATAGAACAACCTAGTATAATTTTATCAGATAAATAAGATTGATAGAAATCTGTAAACAGAAGTTGTAGGTATAAACTACAGTTAATAATTTTTTTTATTATAATACGGTGTTTATTAATTTGAAAAAGCTATTAAAGACTGTCTAGCATACGTTATTATCTTAATCATATTAAATCTTAATATCAAATAAATCAACATAGAACATAAATAAAAAAAGAGATCTATAACTAACCGAGATATACGTTAATTATGTATCATTGTGAAATAAATCCGACACGAGAATCATATTTTAAAACCTATTCATTTCTACAGATGCAGATTAAAATTATTCACGTGAATTTATGGACGTGTAAATACAGTGTCCAGTTAAATAAAAAATTCTAAAACATTACGATTACCTATTAGATTTATCTTTATCGAAAATTATTCATACGATATGTTTAACATTAAATCTAATCACGCGAGAATCAAATGTTTAAGAAATGTTTAAAATTATGGTCAGCTTACGTTAAATGTACCTTTGTTCTAATATCCAATGCTGCATATCCATATCCATAATTGCAGGTATCCATAAATGTGTATATCACT
>JACGTP010000140.1:0-37840 GCA_023678845.1 Mischocyttarus mexicanus | reverse complement strand
GTTAACTAATATCGATGCTATTCCTTCCGACGTTCGAAGAAGACTATCGATTATTTCGAAAAGTAACTACGAATACAATCGAAAGGTACCGAACATACACGAAGGTCAAATACAAATTTAACAACGAATATTTCTAATAGAATATGAATAATAACGTTCGGGTTGTCGACACCGGCCGAGAAGTGACGGAGAGAACCGAACGTAAACAAAACATTGAACGCTCGACTAAACCGAGTAGTTAAGGAATGTTTTTCTATTTGAAATTTCTTAGAATTTCACCGAGAGTTCTTAACATTACCGATGGCTTATCTCTTTTGACTTGGACCTACAACTCGGTACATAATTTTCTACAGCTGACCTACTTTCGTATCGTTGACCTACTTTTCTTCCCAGTGACCTACATTCAAACAGCTGTATTCTAATTCTAATAATTGATTTTTATTTTATTTCTTAATATTTAAATAATTAATAAGTAGATCTGTTCATATATCGATTATATTCGATTAATATTATTTTAAAATAATTATGTGATGTATCTGAAAGTTGTGAGAAACCTAATTGCAATATATGCACTTATTAAAAATAGCAGAATATCTTATTTGTATTTTTTTAAATTTTACTAGAATATTTTATAAGATTAATGATGTTTTATTAAAACATTTAAAGGTCCTGTACCTGTGTGTGAATATATGAAATTGTTTTTCTAAATAATTTCTTTGATTTAATTATTTTAAAGTAATAGGTCGTCTACTTAAAACCTGTCTTATTAGACTGATACATCGAACAGTATTAATCCTAACAATTTTAGATCAAATTATCAGAGAGTTTTCTAAGACTGTTTAGAAGACGTAACTACGTTAATAGACGAATCAAACACAGTCGAGTTACGAGTATTGTTTCTCCAATAGAAAATAGAAAACCGTAGACGAATGGAATAGGATTCGCTTGTAATTCGTTTCTGTTGATTAAGGTCAAATTTAAACGAACGTGTTCGATCATTTTTGAAATGAATTATCACTCCAATATTGGATATTATTTAACTACATATTTTATAATAATAATAATAATAATTAAATTAAAAAAGTATTAATAAATTGAATTAATAATAGCTGTTGCTAAAAACTTCAGATTTTTGTATTCTTTTTTATTGAAACTATTCTTCGTTACCAAACATTTTTCCAACCCCTTTTTTATTCTAATCATTTTTTTTGCCTACCCACACACACACACATACACAGAAATACACATAAAAACACACATATATATAAATACGTGTAGGATATGAGTACGATTTGCTGGCAAGGTACAAAGAATGAAGTTTTAAAGGCGATATGCCTCGAGTTCCGTTTGTTCATTTTCCTTTGTGCAGTTCACTTCCTATTCCGTTCCATGGCCGTTTGTCGATTTCGTGACAAGAGAAAAAGAGAAAGAGAGAGAAAGAGAGAGAGAAAAAAAACATGAGAGTTCGTTTAAAGCAATCGAATGACTCTTAGAAAAATGTTTACTATCGATAAAAACGACGTTTCAAGGAACTTATTCGTCCAATTCTAATCGGAGATGCAATTACACAACTTTTATACTTTTTTCTCCTTCTTCTTCTTCTTCTTTCCTCACAAATCTTATTTTTTTTCCTTTATTTATTCAACTCCTACATTGCTTTGTTTCTTTCATATCCAACAGTAAATAAAATAATCAAAGTTGAATATTATTTTTCTTAAAAGTACATGCATAGGTGTGTGTATCTGTGTGTGTATATCTATGTGTGTAATGTTCACATTAATTCTGTTATTTAATTTTTGATAATGTCATTTAATTGTTTTATGAATTACACTATTTATTTATACGTTGAATAACCCTTATTCTTAAGTTCACAATTTAAATTCGTGATGTTTATTTTAAAAAAATTTTCTAAGGGTTTATTATTCAAAGACATTACAGTTAAAACAATAATTAGGAAAAAAATATATAATCCTAAGAATAATATGTAATAATTATAAGAACTTTAAACGATAGAATGCATTCAATTTCTGAAGTTTGTAATAGCAAAGAGGTTTGCTTGTAAAATATCGACCAGTGGTATAAAGTTTTCAGTTAGATTAAAACGATGATCTTTATGGTTACAATGTTTCAATAAGAAGAATGAATCCTAAGATAATATCAGATATTACAATTGTTTGAAAGGAAAATTCATTCGAGTGATTTTACCATTCCTTCTATCCACAAAATTTCATCTATTCAACGAAATATATGTGCCCATAATTATGAAAATGGTTTAAGGAATATATTAGGTGTGTCAAGTATGAAATAAAGCTAACAAATGCAAATAATTGAATTAAAATTTGCTTCATTTCATGCTTGACAATTCTAATATTTCTAGTTTTGGAGAATATTTAATTAATTGCATTTGATTTTGTATTTTGAATTCCATTTAATGTTGTAAATAAAACCACATATCTGATAGTTCATTTTTAACTGTATAATAATTTCTATTATTCTATTAATTTCTATTAAATTAAAGTACATATTTGACTTTAGAAAATAACGTGACGTGTGAAATAACTGGTAAATTGATTTTAATTTTTTTTAAATTTTCATTTAAATCATTTTCGTAATTATAGGCTCATGTATAATAGAATGATAAAAGATTTTTAACGATGAAATAATGAAAACTTTCTTGGGAAAGAGGGAAATAATATAAGTCTAATGTATTTTAATTATGTCATACGTTCAAAAAGTTTCTTCCTCAAATACAATTTTCAACGTGTTCGGAATAAAATAATAGCGAAAAAAAACCTGATAAAAAGACAAATGTTAAACTTAATTTAAGATTCAAATAAAAAATTTCTTTCCTCCAAAATCTAAAATATCGAAAGATCAAAATCGTATCTAGAAAAAATATAAAAATCTTTTAGAAAATGTTTGAGTGGTGTAAAAACAACGACGAATGAATCCTGGAGATTTATATCTCATTTTAATAATTTTTTTTTCCTATGGATACCCCAATAAACACTTTTCTAATTTTTTTTTTACCTTAAATATATATTTTTAAGTATAAAAAAAAAAGAGAAAGGAAATTTTTCTTATATCCACGAATTTTATATGAAATCTTCTCTCATTGGTGAGTCCATGCAGCTCACGAATTTTTTTTTCCCTCTCTCTCTCTCTCTCTCTCTCTTCAAGTTTCTCTTTTTCTCTTTTCGTTTCCTTCCACGGGAAAAGAAAGTTCTTTTTTTTTATTTCCCCCACAGAAACTTTTCCTTCCACCGGACTTTTAAGCACGTCTCATTAATTATTACCATCCTATTCCTTCGCTCGAGCGAATCGTATAACGCATTTTATATCCCCCTTCTACCCTCCACCTTCCACCCTCCACCCGTATATTTTTTCTTTCTTTAACGGAATGGAAAAAAAACTCAAAATGGCGTCGTCCAAGTACAATCAATTACTTTCTACCTGAAATATCAGCGAAAAAACAAAAGGGATGGAATATTTTTTTTATTCCCCACATCTTCTTCTTCTTCTTTCTCGTATTCTATCATTTTTTCATCCCTCAAGATCATTGCATTTTTTATCAACGAATTTTTCAACGGTCATAAGATTTCTTTATCTTTTTCTTTTACAGAAACAAATAGTTGGTTTTTTCTTGCGGTTTTATTTGTTGTTGCCTTTAACGCCCACATAGAGAAGATAAAATAAGATGAAAATGAAATTGAAGATGATGTGGATCGTTTAGATGATGTGAAAACGATGATCGGGTAACGTTGTAATGTGTTAGTATGATAAATAGAGCGAGATAATTATTGATTTCATTTTATCGGTATTTTAAAGTAAAGTCTTCCCCTTCCCCTCTCCTTTGCCCCTTTTCCCCTTTTCCCCTTGTCCCCCCTGTTTACCGCTGATTATCTTCGAATAAACTTATTACGTTACTTTTTCTAATGAATCTATCTTAACACGAATAAACGAACGAACGAATGTACAATAATTAATTCATATTTAATTTCAAGCTTCAATTAATTACTTTTACGAAATAATATTTTGGATTAAAATTTGATGTTGGTTATATTTTTGTTGAGAAAAATTAAATTGGAAAGTTTGTATAGAAAATACTCGTTGACGATGTTTCTAAAAATATTCAAAAAATACTGTGAGGTATTTTTTGAAATAATCGATAATAAGATTGCTATAATCTGTCGAACTTAAACTTTGAATCGGTTGAACGTGTTTTGTAACAAACTTGTAAACTTAATTTTCTCAAAAAAGAAACAAACAGTTCTACGAACAAAGTTAGTTCCACAGTTTAGATTTTCTTCTACATTTTTTACCTCGTTGAATCGGTCATTTAATTACAGGATACTTTGTATATAAGAAAACAATGTTTAAGAAATAAATTTAAAAAAATATTTTAGAGTAGAGTGTCATTGGAAGAACAAAATAAAACAGAATATGTGCAGTTAGGTGAATACTAACAAACACTAACAACCCATTTACAAAATCATGACATATGTTAGTCTCGTTACACGATACGGTTTAATGAACATCAATCAAATATTTGATACCACCATCTGCATCATCGTATTATAGTATGGCAAATAAAAGCACCTATTATTTGTACGATCCATCGAGAATGAGGTTCTCGTACCACTACCACCTACCTTGTGTTTGCTGAATATTTTTTCCTACTCATTTGAACATCGATTTGAAATTGACTATATCCTATGTAATCACTTTTGAAAATATTCTCATGGACCATTTTCTCTCTCTCTCTCACTCTTACACACACACACAAACACACACATACAATCTTTCCTTCTCTCTCACTTGCATCGAACTTTTAATTAATGTACATATTTATCAAACTAACGAATTTACGATCGATTCTCTAATTAGGATTCACCAAAAATAATATAAAAGATAGAAAGAGAGAGAGAGAATATGATTTTGTGTATTAAAAACATATCAAATGTATAATTAACACAAATTTTTCCTTTACTTTTTGGATAGAAATTAATTGATTTCAATTTAATAACAAACTTTTAATCAAATTAAATTTTATCGATAATTGTGACTCTCTCCTTCTCTCTCTCTTTTTTACAGTTGTTAATATTAATAAACATATCAATTTATAATTAATAAGAATATCTTCTCTGATTTTTGGAAAGAAATTAATTAGATTTCAATTTAATAACAAACTTTTAATCAAATTAAATTTTATATCAACAATTGTTTGATTCTCTCTCTCTCTCATTCTCTCATTCTCTCTTTTACAATTGTTTGTATTAATAAACATATCAATATACAATTAACAGGAATATCTTCTCTGATTTTTGGAAAGAAATTAATTGATTTCATTTAATAACAATCTTTCAATCAAATTGAATTTTATATCAACGATTCTTTCTTTCTCTCTCTCTTTTTCTACTTCACATTTTCAATAAATATTTTTAAAAACTATCTTTCAAAATTATTCATTATATTAGATTTTATTTTACAGCATAAACTCCCAATTAATACATGAAAATAAAATACAATTACAACAGAAAGATAACATCTTCTACAAGTAAATTGATCAAAAGAAAATATCAAAATGACAATGATGTAAAAAACACTACCCTTGCTTTATTTTAATTTATATTTTGAAATTCATGCATAGAATGGAACAGAAAGAAAACAAAACTATTTAAACGAGTTCTTGAAAAATGGTCAACAATTCAAAAGGGAATTCCATAGGAAGACGATGAAATATGATATGTTCTCGTATCCATTTTCCAACAATAATTATTTATCATCAGTTGTAACATTGTTTTACACATTATTACACACGAGAGAATGAATATATCTATCACACGAAAGATTGAAACTCACGTACTCCTGGCATGCTTTTCACGTATCATATTCGTTGGTTATTTTGAAAGTAGATTAAGCATCGCGTCCTCAAAACCATTAAATAATTACAAACGTTTCTGTAGGAAGAGAAATAGACGTTTCAAGCACAACAACAACAACAACAACAACAATAATAATAACCAAGCAAGCGAGTAACCAAACATGCAAAAGTAAACGTGCAACCATGCAACACGCAAACAGACTGTTACTTCCAACGATAAATTATATTTCTAGAATTAATTATAATCCATGAAAATCTTTCTTTCTTTCTTCGTTATGAAATATCTTTCTTTGTTACAAATTTTCTAAGTATTCAATTATTTAACACTTTTACTGACTGTCATGTATGACCAGTCACGGTTTTTCCAGTCAAGCATTCCAACTACTTAAATTGTTAAAAAGTTGAATGAAAATTTACAGCTGACGTATTTAAAATATTATTGGTAATTAGAGTATACTTTGACTTAAAAATTGCATCATTGAACGAATAAAAATTTGTATTTTAACACCGACAAATAAAAAGTTAATTTCTATGAAACGTTGCATCGTGGTGTCCTGAGCAAAATAAGTGAATTCAGTCGTGACAGTTAACGTATTAATAATATTTTTTTCTATAAACCACGAACACAAGTTGATAAAAATATTCACGTTAATAAATATTATATTAACTAATTAATTAATTTTGATTTATTTATTTAAATATATATTTCTTTTCCATCAAGATGAAAATATTTCTATTTCTACATTTTCCAACGAATTTCTGACACATATTAATTTGCACGTTTATTGATTTCAACAGAAATAAATATTTTAAAAATTTGAAACCTTTCATAGCGTCAATCACATATTATCAAATCTAATTTAATAACACAACGATATTATTAATATAAATCAAATGATTATTTCGTTTCAAATACCCAAGATTGATTTATTGATATCGATAAAACTGTTTTAAAATAGATTAATACAAAAATAGGATATTAATTAAAAAATACGATTGATAAACGTAATCTACGAAGATACAAATGTTTTTAAGTAATATGTTTATAACAATTTAAAAAGAAACAAAAAAAGAAATGGAAAGAAAGTGAAATTGTATTGAAACTTATTTGAAAATTCGATTAGAAAAATAAGAAAAATGAACTCGTTCTAACTTCTAATATTTAAACTAATATTTTTCACGAGATACGCATAACTATTTACTAAGTTTAACAAAATGAAAATGTAAGAAAGACTGAAGAAGGAAATAAATGGAGTGAGAAAGAGAAAGACAAAGACAAAGATTGAAATATTACAATTCTCCCAGATTGTCGCTGAAACAGTTTGAATGTTTTTAATGAAAAAACTTAGTGCTCGAGGGCCCAGCCCAGAGTTTCTGGAATTTCATTAACGCCAATAGCACCAGAGCAGCAAATTTCTCTCATCGAGCCAGTACTTGTTTCTTCATCTTTTCTCTCTCACTCTCTTTCTCTTACAAGAATATATATTTCTCTATTTGTCAGCAATTCTTCGTTGGTTCACCACTTTCACACGCTTTTTCCTTTTACAAAATTTTACAAGACATACTCACACACACACACACACACACACACGTCGATTTAGGTTGACTTCCTCTCTCTTTCTACTTGAAAGAAGAAAAAAAAAATACAGAAAATAAAAATCCTAAGCCTCTTTTACATAAATCCTGCACGAATCCAAGTAGTACTGCAGAAAAAGTATAAAAGAAAAATAGTCAAAAAGAGAGAGAGTATAAAAGACAGAGTAAAAGTAAGACTAGAAGAGAGAGAAACAAAGAGTTGGATATAAAATAAGAGAAAGAGAGTGAGATGGTGAGAAATAAAAAAGATTCAGAGTAAGAGAAAGAAAGAAGAAAAAATATAAAAAATAAGAGAGAGAGAGAAAGATAGAATGAAAGAGATAGAGAAAGAGAGAGACAAAGGGAGAGAGAAACAGCGTGAAAGCAGCTGAGAGAGTTAATTAGACCGGCTACACGTTAATAAACTTAGGAAACAAGCGCCGTACAAGTGGACCATCGAGCGTCGACCTTATTTCATACGTTGCTTTACGAACCTACTCGCGATTCGTTCGTTTGCATTGAAGAATGAACTACGATGATGGTAAGTATAACAGAGAGAAGAAAATCTTCTCTTTTTCTTTCTCTCTCTGACACACACACGAATACTACGCATGTATGATAAGTCAGAGTAAAGTCAGAGATGTATTAGAAGTCTGGGATATCAGAAACAAGTAGAATAAGTCAAGGTAAAGTCAGACAAGTGATTTTTAGTAACTTAAAAGTTGTACAACTTATATTCTCACGGTGATTTATGACTGAAAACATTTTGTAGATGTTATTGAAATGTTAATAAATGTATCAGAAAATATTCAAAGAGTTTTAGTTTGCTATTGGTCGTCAAAAAAATTTTTTAAAAAGTGTTTAAGTGGTCTTTGCACTGAGTGTGATTTTCATTAATAATTAAATGATTGTTTTTTGGAGGAGGAACTGTTTATACATGTTTCTAAGTATCCTAAACATTTTCACACGATCTTTAAGAATTTAGAGGAATTTAGAGGAATTTAGAGGAATTTAGAGGAATAAACTGAAGATCGTGCCAACGCATATCGAAGAAAATCTCAACTCAAGGTAAGAGTTTACATACAACTTTCAACAATCCATTGTTCTTACAAGGATTTACGAACCTTACGAAGAAAGTTAACTTTGATTCTAAACGTTAAACAAAGTTTCGTTATGGCAAAACCTTATGTCTCGAGAAACGCACGTTAGAAAGTATTAACAAAGTAAACGCACCATCGAGTTTTCATTCTGCAAACAGGTACTGCTCGTGACTGTTAAAGAACATAACGAATATATTTGATCCTAAATATAATGCACATAATTAAGATGATTATTATAATTAAGGTGACTTATTCGTGATGTTTATTTGAATTTGAAAGTAAAAATATTCTACGAAATCTATTCTTCGCGAAAGAAAAATAACTCAATTACTGATTTGTATTACATGTTACGAATTATAAACTCGTTATTTTGAGATAAAATTATGTTCTAACTAAGAAAAATTATTATTGAAAGAATGTAATGTATTTAAACAATAATTCATGGAACACAGTTTAAAGATTGATACTATCCAATTAAAAATTAATTAATTAGTTACAAGTAGTTGATTAATCATCTTAAATATTATTACAAATAATGTCACAATAATTTAAATAAAGAATATTTTGTATCCATAAAATACATGGAATAAATCAAACAATAATAATAATAATTCTATTTCAAATATTATAATGAAAAAATATAAACTCGTAAAAAGAATAATTGCAACGAAAAAGAAAAACGAGTATCAAACGAGTAATAACCAGACGATGAATGTATGAGTCGTGGTATGTAAAAGGTCAGAAAGTCGTGTTGGTAGTTGAAAAGTTAGAAAACTTTCTAAGTATGTGATACGTGCTAACGAGCGTAAAAGAAAGAGAAAGAAAAATAGAGAAACCAAGAGAGCAACAGAGAGAAAGAGAGAGTTGAAGGAATAACTTTCAAAAGATACAAGAAAGGTATTACGAGATGCTAGAATGAGAAAGAAAGAGACAAAGAGAGAGAAGGAATGAGAGAGTGAGAGAGTGAGCTTGACACCTAAGAGGAGGTCACCAAAAACGAGGAAAGGAGTTAGGTCGACTTAACTTAGGCGACAAAACTTAAGGTTAAATTTGCGGAAAGCCAACATGACTTGACGTATTTCAGTGATACTACTCGTATACTTACCGACCAACATACAGTAGTAGTGTGGTCGATGGGACGTAGCCGAAACTACGCGATGAGAGTTAGAGTACCAGTAGATGGAAAGGACGAGCCAATGAGAGAGAGAAAGAGAGAGAGAGAGAGAGAGAGTGGTTGGTACTCGGGTGCTCAAGTTCCAGCAACGGACTAATCAAAAGCTTTAATTGGGTTTCTGCCAAACATAGGAGAGACTACCACTGCCGAAACTCGCGTTCCATTTTGCGAGATACGAATTCAACCAACCCCTTTTACACCACTCCTCCCTTACCCTTCTAGTAGCCCTCTTCTTTACCTCCCCTTCTCTCCATTCACCTTCCTTCCCTCTTTGCACTCTTCACCCGTTCGAGGTACGTGCCGATGTACTACGGTCTCATCGGAAATCGTTCCGAACGATTTCGTATCGAAATGTGAAATCTCTCTTTTTCTCTCTTTCTCTTTCTCTTTTACTTGTTTATTTGTTTGTTTTTTTGCAAACTTTTTTTCTTTCCCCATCGAGTTCTTTCTCTTTCATTAAATCGTCGCAAAAAGAAAAAAAAGGGAGAAGAGATCCCTCAAACCATTCCTAGGATAAGTAATACGAGTGTGCAGGGATTATTTTGTTAAAACTTTACCAATTTGTAAATACCTTTTTTTTTTTAAACAACAAGAAAACATACTGGTCGATATTTATTGGGACTGGTTTTATGTATGTGAGTGTGTATGTGTGTGTAATAAAATCTTCTTCATGTACTATCTCCATTTCGGAGGTTGGTTATTCTGATTTTAGAAAATAGTGTTTTGAATAGGTCATATTACTTGACTTTAAAATCATTCTCACAAGTTATTAAGCTTAGATATTTTTGTAATAAAATAATATATTTTTGGCAATGATTAAATAAAACATTATTATGTGGTCAATAATTTTAAAGTCATTTAAACTCTCTCGCAAAATAAATTCCATGAAGTGTCATAAGAAATTTCTATTTTAAAGGAACGAGATAGGTTTATCTATCTTTAGTTTATTTTTTTGGTAACTTTAAACTTTCTACTTTCTAAAACAACCAGTTTACCATATGGAAACACGAGGACCACAACACAAATTGTACGTTTAGCTTATAGTCCAATCGTAAATTTTCTTCTCTGCAATATTCTGAGAGAGACCATCGTTTAAAAATTTATTTTCATCTCACACACGACACCAGACTCACGTATACAAAAGTTATAAAGGGGAAGAGAGAGAGGGAGAGGAGGTGGGAAAATGATGGTTGTATATTTTAACGGTAAAACTAAATTTGGCTTTAAGCAAAATACCGTCACGTAACTATGTTTTCCCCATTATAATAAGCTTGAATATTTATAAGCAGATACTTTAGTACCCATCTAACGTCGTACACATCATTTCTCATCGTTGATTTGCACAAATACTCGTACCGTTCTTTTCCATTTTATTTTATTTTAATATCAGCAGTTTATTTTGAAATGTGCTTCAATTCATTTAGATTTTAATTGAGTTATTTAAAAGATTTCTATTTTACGATGCAATTAAAAATAAACCTACTAAATATTATTGAGTCGTACTATTTAAATGTATCGAAAAGAACTTAAATTTATAGTTTTTATATTTTTTTTTTTGACAACTTTCAAGAAACCCCAAAAAATAAAACAGAATGCAATCGTTAAAAACGTTCAATGATTTTTTCGCGCTGAGCATCTTTGTGTTTGTTTTTTTGTTTTCTTTCTTTGACCTAGTAACTCGTTCGGTTCGTCAAGTTATTCTATTCAGCCCTTACGGAGAATTGCAAGTAATAAAAGTAAAAAAAAAAAAGTAAAAGTCTCATATTACAAGCTGTGTAATTTACACCTACGTGTATCTACTAAAATCCAATGAGGTTGAAATCTGTGGTATGATAAAAAAAATAGAACAAAGACAAAGAGGAGAAGGGAAAAACAAGTACGGATAGTTTTTGTTGGATGTATCCTAAGGGTTAAAAAATTGTCACGCTTGGTAAACAATCGAGTGATCGATAATATTACAACGTCATTTAGTATCGTGAACTTTTCTATAAAACACATATTTCATTCTTATATGAAAAAAAAATACTATTGTACTCTTACTTTTATATAAATTCATAAATATGAAACGTTGAGTATCGTTCATAAATTCAAATCTAAAAAACCCTCTTCCCCAAAATGTTCATATTTCAAATCTAAAAAAATATGAATTTTCAGGATATAACCAAAAACCTCGAAAACTTCTGAATAACAATTAATCCATGAAAGTTTTGTTTTGAACGTTACCATCTCTCATCCTCGAGATTATTCTGTATTATTCAAACGTTGAGTGATGTAAGAAGCGACAATTAAAAGTTTCTAAGATTATTAAACGTTTACTAATGCAAATGGGGTTGAAAGAATGGAAGATGACAGCGAACAAGTAGAAATAGATGTTGTCACTGGAAGAAGGGAGATGATGTTTAAAACGTCCTTGGTAAAAGATGCGAAAGAGAAGAGAAGAGAAATAGGTGAGGAAGACAGAAAGGAGGTTCTAGGAAAGATGACGAATATTAAAAGGAGAGAATGAGATAGAATGGGGGAGAAAGTGAAAGAAAGTTTTAAAGGAGATAAGGTTTTCTCCAGGGAGATAATACGATGTGAGAGAAAGAGTAAAGAAGGTTGGTTGTAAAGGAGAAAGATACAGGTGAAAAAGTCGAAAAGAAAGGTGGAGTGGGTGTGTGTGTGGTGGTGGTGGTGGTGGAGTTGGAGTTGGGAATGAGGGGTTTAGAATGGGGATGAGAGTTGGGGTTGGAAGTTGAGGATGGGGGTTGATGTTGAGGGTTGAGGATGGTGATAGGGATGTGAGAGGAGGGTGTAGGTATTCTGTTTACAGCACGATCAAAGTTAGCTCGTAGGCGGTGTATATTCTTCGCGGATCAATGGAGCTTCGAGCCTCGGCACAACTATGCTTCACCGCGCCTGCACGCGGGTTTCTCCTCTGTTAGCTACCTGGGTATTCTCTATGTACATCTATCTCGGGAATATTCTATTCTCTCTCTTTTTCTATCTCTGGTGGTTCCGCGTGGAACGTTAGAACACTTACACAACCCGTTGAACCCTCGAGATGCACCATCCGCATGTTTACTACGTGCAATGTGTCCACCTAAACCATTACTATCCCCATAGTATCATGTATATATGTGTAGATATGTATACGTGTGTTGAATCTCTACAACCTTGCCTTACATATTTCCATCCTAGCTATGTATTTGTATTAGTATTTGTGTGTATATGAGTTTATGTTGATATACATGTACCATGTATTAACTTCCTACACGATTATATGTGTTAGTATCTGTGTTGAATCTCTACCACCTCATTTTACATATCCTATGTATCTGTATCTGTGTTTGTATTTGTATTTGTATGAATCTATGTAGATATCCCATGTGTTGTATAAACTTCCTACACACACAAACCTACGGTCTTTGTCATCGGACATCCAACGATTCTAAACGCTAAGAACGTGAAACGTTCATTCTTGACTTATCTTAAGTATCTTGTTTCCCTAGTTTCTGTTAGGATACTACCCTGAACTATCTTCAAAAAGCTATTCTCTTTCAAGCACCTGTCTGTCTTCTTTCTATCCTTTTTTTATTTTTTGTCAATTTTTTATTCGATACTTGTAATCATTAAATCGAATAATAAATTGTTAGTTTGAGTAATTTTATTTAATCTCTTAAATAAGATTTTTTTAAAGAAGAAGAAGAAGGTATTTTCTGTATGATATAGTAAAGTTTAATTATCATTAGGATCCTTAATCCTTTCACCACTGATGCTAAATTTCCGCCTGTTGTCGCTCGTAAGCCGATGAAAATAATCATTGCCTTGGATAGGTCCTTTCCCCCATCTTCAACGTTTAAACCTTATCCTACCTATTAACCTGAATTATTTTGTTAATCAGAATAAAATTAGGTTTATCTCGGTAAATAAAGATTTAATTATTTCTATTACAATTGGATACAAAAATACGATAGATTATTAATTATTATTCATTTTAATGAATTATAATAAATACCAGAGTTATCCTACGAGATAAAACATAAAAGAAGAAAAAATTCAATGATGAGAGATACAAACGTCCAGGTTAATAATTAACATTTGCATCCTTTAGCTAGTTTTTAAAGCAAGGTATACACAGTTATGTAGATTTCTGTGTATTTAGGTAAATGATCTTATACGATGTACCCTAAGTATATAAAACTATAGTTTACTGTAATTCAAACTGGATAAAAGTGATTAAAAATACAAAAATTGACACAACATTTTCAACATTCTTTTATGTTCTCTGAAACAAGCAAGATTTTATTTTATCATCTCTCTCTTCTTTTCTATTTTTCTCTTCCCCCTTTCTCTCTTTCTCTCTCTCTCACACACACATACACACACAGAGACGTCACTTATAAATATATTTAAATAGAAATTTTCCTACAGACCAAACGTCGAGGGCTAAGTGTTTCGTACGAAAGAAAACAAAGATAACAAAATTTTAAGAAAGTAAAACCATCTACGAGGTATATAATTTTTAATTAACTTACTAACAAAATTAATTAATTAATTAATAAGAAAATAAACAAATGTAGACTAGGAAGTTAAATTTAGTTAACAAAGTGTTACAATTTTCAATGAAATATTTAATAACATTTACAAGTATCCAAACCAAATAATATTTTTAACGAAAACAAGAAGGAAAAGAGAAAAATCTGATTGCCAATTAACATAAATCATATTGTGTTTTGGTGGTAAATAAATGTCGGAGTTTCCCTATTGAATTATAGTCAAAAATCCGACATTCTTTTTCCACCAATAGATTACCGTATTTAAATACTTTACAAGTGTCAATCCTGTAAACATGATAGTGCATTCTGTAAGATCAAGTATAACCAGAATCAGGATACTTGATAGGTGCACGTGACCTTCTCGATGAATGCAACCAAGAACTGAGAGAAGATTTATAGGCAACGTGCCAGCACGCGAAGACCATAAACTTCCGTATTCCGATATGGTGTAACGGCTGCGGGCAAACGTTACTACCGTATACCATGCACGGGATATCAATTCGAACATTACCCCAAACCAATGTGCCTTTTTCCGTGCCGAGGATACCACTTCTACTCGTCGAATCAACAAAATATATTTATAAAAAATTATTTTATATTACAAAATAAATATTTCAAATAAAACTTTAATCTAAATCCTAATATCTCAAATATTTTACATATTATTAAACAAATATCTTGGTTACTGTCTGAAGGAAAACAAAAATTATTTAAATTGTTCTTGAAAAATTTATATCAAATAAAAATATAATAAATATTCTATAAATCATAAATTAAATATAAAAATGAACCTAATCTCTCTATTTCTTTCTAAATAACCTAATACTATTCTCTTGAAGGAGATTACAAAATTATTTCAGACAAAATATTGATGAATTATAAATTATGCATGTCTAGTATAAAATAGAGCAAATTTCAATTAAATTGTATGCAATTGTTGTTTCATTTCATACTCGACAACCAAATATACAAATAAATTAGATAAATAGATGAAAGATGCTAATCAAATTTTAATCAAATATATTATTTTCATATCTCCAACGAGATTTGCAAATTTTTTTCTATTAAAATGATATTTTGAATGAAAAATTATCAAAGAGAAGAGATTTTAATACGAAAACGTATGAATTATTAATCAAAGCTAATAATTCTTTCATCCAACGGATTAATGGGATAAGTGTTATCAAAGGATAACCGAAAAAGAAAATTTAATTAAGTAAATAAATTATCGAAGGAACGAATGATGGAAAAAAAATAGAAATAAGGGATCTTTAGGAATGAAATTCGATGATTTTCGTAGGATGAAACGCATTGAAAAGCATGCGGTTTAGCTACGGAATGCTAAATTCGCTATATTGAAGGGAATCAACGTCCTTCGTCCTACATTATCCTGGTGTTATCGAATACCGCTTTAGGCATCCGAATCAGCCTCAGTGAACTGTTCTATAGTTAAACGCAACCGTATTGGTCAAATCCAATCGGTTAACCGCAGAGCACATAATTGCAATTCTCTCTGAAGAGAAAATAAAAACAGCTTGAAAATGTGACCCCACCGTTTCGTGTCCCGTAACGCGTTCCTGTTTTAATTCTATTTACTGGTAATAATAATTATCGATAAAGAAAATATTCCTTAATATTGTTTCCCATATATTTTCCTACCTAACAAAAAATAATAATAATAATAAAAAGAAAATCTAATAAAGAATAAATAGTACAATTCATAAAATTGCACTCGTACAAATTTTGAATCTTACTTTTATTGGAATAAACAAAATATAAATAATAAAAAAATATAAGAAAAATAAAATAGCACTTATTCATATAGTCGATTATTTTTAAAAGATGAGTCTCATTTGAAATCTGCATTATTTAAATCAGCTGTTATAGAACGTACTTCATAAACCACGTGCAATGCATACATTAATACTCGTATACATATTTACATACGTACATATATGTAATACATATCATTATCTTAGAACGATGAAAAGTCGTTTAACTAGAAAATAACGCGTATATTGTGTGTCGTATTAATTAACAATAATAGAAAATTCTTAAACGATTCGAAACTATTATACGAAAAGAAAAATCTCACGCGATCACTACAATCATACACGTGTACATATACTTGGAACATATATAAATAAAATTTAAACTTATACAAGAATACTATAACATTTTCTATAATTAAATTACATAGAGATACACGTTAATTATGCATCATTATGAAATAAATCTGATACGAGAAAACCTATTCAGTTCTACGAATGCAGACTAAAGTTATTCACGTGAATTTATGGACACAATACACGATTACCTATTAGATTATTTTTAATCAAAAATTATTCACTCATCCTAATCACACACGGTCGAATATTAAAAAAATGTTCAAAATTGTGGTCAGCTTACGTTAGATGTACCTTTGTTCTAATATCCAATGCTGCTTATCCATATCCATAATTGCAGGTATCCATTTACGTGTATATCACTGTTCACTACTACACACACTCACTCACGTATGCAAATTACTTGCATTGGAAAGAAACATGCACACACGTATACTCGACACGAAATAAATGACGTACGTTAATTAATATCGATGTTATTCCTTCCGACACTCGAAGAAGACTAACGATTATTATGAACAATAGACACGAAGACATTCGACAGGTACCGAACATACACGAAGGTTAAATACAAATTCTTAACTGAATACACCGGCCGAGAAGTGACGGAGAGAAACGAACGTAAACAAAACATTGAACGCTTGACTAAACCGAGTAATTAGGGAATGTTTTTCTATTCGAAATTTCTTAGAATTTCACCGAGAGTTCTAAACATAACCGATGGCTTATCTCATTTGACTTGGACCTACCATTTGCTATACATCTTTCTCTTAATACATTAAGGTAAGTAAATTATTTTGTACAGCTGACCTACTTTCGTATCGTTGACCTACTTTTCTTACCAGTGACCTACATTTAAACAGCTGTTTTCTAATTCTAATAATTGATTTTTATTTTAATTCTTAATATTTAAATAATTAATAAGTAGATCTGTTTATATATCGATTATATTCGATTAATATTATTACAATATAATTGTTTGATGTATCTGAAACTTGTGAGAAACCTAATTGCAATACATGCACTTATTAAAAATTGCAGAATATCTTATTCGTTTATTTTTAAATTTTACTAAAATATTTTATAAGATTTATGATGTTTTATTAAAACATTTAAAGGTCCTATACCTGTGTGTGAATATATGAAATTGTTTTTGTAAATAATTTCTTTGATTTAATTCTTTTAAAGTAATAGGTTGTCCCATAAGTTTCTTCCGTTTCCTAATTAACTCTTTATACTTAATATATTATATATTATATTATTTAACTATATGCTATAATAATTAATTATATACTGCATTTTTGTTACTTCTGATCAGTCAAATCGAAAGAAAGAAAAATAATTTCAATAAATAAAACATTTATTAAAATTTGCCACAACTTTGGGATGACCACAATCTTGGTGTGTCCACCACTTTGAGGTGTCCACATTTTTTTGAAATAATACACATTATTTCATTGCACTTCTCTCTTGTTTATTTTACAATGTTAATCAATTAATGCAGCTCATAAATGTATATGTGTGTGTGTGATTTAAAATAAAAGAAATTGTATAAAATTAGTTGATAGAAAATAATTCCTAGTTCGAGATAACTGATAAGCTAGATCGATTTGTCCTAGGTTTCTAAGAAAAGATAGAGAGATAGAAAGTAGTATTGGAAAAAAAAAAGACAAAAAAAAAAGGAAGAGAAAGGAGTAAAGGGAAGTGGAGTAACGAGAAATCAGTGCGAATGTCGTCCTCGTCCTCATCCTCATCCTCGTACTCGTAGTCGTCGTTGTAGAAGAAAACGCAACGAGGAAAGCTTTTCCTAGCTGGAGATCGTTTCCCCGATAATACTCTCGAAGACGAGCTTGTCGATATCGTTTGTCAGTGTGGATGTATCGAACGATAAATCGTGAAAACGAAAGACACCGACGAGCTGGTGCCACCCTCGACATATTCCTACGAATATTTATCGCGTGATCTCGAGTCCCGAATAAAATGGAGAGAAAGAGAGAAAGAGAGAGAAACCTTTCGTAAATCCCTCTCCCCTTCTATTTTATCCTCCCTTTTTTCATTCGACAAAAATTCTCAGAAAGGTAACATATGTGTGTGTGTGGGTATCTGTGTCTGTGTTTCATGGAAAAGGACGAAGGACCTTTATCGATCGGTCAATGATCCCCATTCCTGCTAAAGTTCATTGAACCCCTTACTCTATTAGGTGTGTCAAATATGAAATGAAACAAACAATGCACACAATTGAATTGAAACATTGCTCCATTTCATACTTGACAATCTAATATATTTATGTTTTTTACTAATCTTCATTTGTTTTAATTAACCTCTTTCTGTGATATACTTTTAGTTAGATATATTTGTAATAACAAATGAAGAATCTAATTATTGAAAGTAAAAAAGGAATAATCAAAGTCTTTGGTCTATCGTTAAACGCAGAGATATTTCTTCTTATTCGAGAAAAACTTGTTCTCTCTATCTTCAAGATAATTCTTTCTATCTTTTTCTCTCTCTCGTTATCGAAACACGATCAAAATCGATGTTACGAGACGTGGAAACGACGTGAGAACATCCTAGAACAAAACTTTTATACGATTCTCGGTTGTTTCCCGTTGGAATAAAAGGGAGTTAGAAGTTCTTAAAAAGATAGGATCCCTACTCGAATATTTGAAGAGAAAGACCGATAGAAGTAGAAGAAAATAAAAAGAGAAAGAGAGAGAGAGAGAGAGGAATAGAAAAAATAAATAAATAAGGTGTTTTTTTTAATTTATTATATTTGATTAATGGAAAAGAAAACAATGTTGAGTTTCTTTTTTATCCACAATTCAATGGAACAATCCGACATTTATTCTCCACCGATCCAATATATATTCTTTTTTGATTTTATATTAATATAATTTTTAAAATTCAATAAAGAAGAAAAATAATATACAATTCAAGGATAGAAAGTTTTAGTTTTGCTAGAAAATAATTATAAAAGAAACACAAATGTTATATTAGTAAAACCAACAGAAAGATATTGTGAAAAATGTTTCATTCGAGGGGTTGAAGAGTGAGAGAGAGAGAGAGTGGAGGAGAAAAATAAAATTAATTGAAGAAAAAAATAACAGAGAAAAAAAATAAACAAATGCATGAAAATCGTCAATATTCAAACAAGCAGAATCAAGTGCATACTGTGTAACGTATAATGCATCGTGCATCGAATCGATATATACATACATACATACATACATACATATCCTCCTCTCTATGAACAAACATACGATATCTCGTATGCTTCTCGTACATACATGTATATATGTATTTATGTATGTAAGTAAGTATATATGTACACAAACGTACGAATAAATAGCCATGCGTTTGCATTGCGTTCGCTCGTTCGTACGAACAAACACGGTACCTAGCCCTATTACTTTCGATGTAACGATTTACAAAGCGAGCTCAGGTGTAATGTTAAAATAAAGTGATCGAGCATGAAGGAAAAATTGATACATAAACAAAGAAAATATAACAATAACTAGAGAACAACAATACAAAATATGCGAATATTAACCAAATGGAAATAAAGTATTTTGAATATGGTTTTATCGATTTCTCTACCCCCTACAACCACCACCACCACCACCACCATTTTTGTTCTTCTTTCTCTTTCTCTCTGTTTATATAATAATTATAAGCTGGATAACAATTAATCGGAAATTAAGGATGGAAATATTTATCGCATTAATTCTGTTATCCCTACCACAACAACAACTACCCCCATCATATTTCACGAAAATAATTTTTGATCGTTGGCGAGTAACGTGGGGTAGGTGAAATGAAAATCGAATGTTTTGACGACCATTAAACGTTTTGTATCGACGTTGATAATTAATATCTGTCGTAATGATTAATATTAATAAGAAAGATTTACCGTCAGTTTAATGTCATTCTTCGAAGTAAGAACTTTAATTTTAAGTAGGTAGGACCTGGGAATTGCGCGCGGTTTGCTTCCACTCAGAAGTGGAAGTCCCATCTCAGGGTTTACATAGAATTGTCACAAAAATGTTTTTTTTTTATTCTATCACATGCTAGCTTTGTAAATTTATTCTGTGACTCTTCTATAATATTTATCATGTATCAAGATTTATAAAGATTTGCAATTATTTGAAAGATTCATTTCTATTTCGATTCTATCTCGCACAAGATAGAGTCGAATCAAATCCGCAAAGCCTTTGATGAATCTGATACTTAGTTTTAAGTATTAGCACTTTGCATAATCGCGATTTGTTCTTAGAAATATTCTATAAAATTCAATATAGCGAATTAATGAAATAAACGTATTGCGAGAAAATGAATTATTTTTGTTGCATTATTTATTTCAATTCGATCGTATTATTCGACATTAAAAATGCAAAGTGTTATTAGGTCATCGTTTAGCATCATTATCTGCTTGGACATTCGATTAAATGTGCTCGTGTATTTGTGTACAGTCAATGAACTCTAAGTTCGTTGATTGTCCACGAGCTAGGATAGTTAACGAGAAACGTAAATCAACTTTTTATTAATTGATAACAAGAGTTATAATAAAAAACGGAAATATTTTAAAGGAAGTATGAAAGAAAGTAAATGAAAATATTTCATAGATATATTGTAATATGAAATATATTTCATTAAAGTTAGTATTATAAGCAGTTAAGAGTAATTGTGCGAAAATATCTTTAAGTCGTTTCTAAACTGTAGGATCATAATCTGACATATTACAATGGCATGGTATTAGAATAGAATCGATACTTTACATAGTCTATAATATTCCTTTCGGCAAAGAGATATCTTTCGACCAAAAGGCAATAATTATTTTCTATGTAAAAAGTTTATTATTAGAAATTAGAAAAAATAATATATATATATAAATATAGTTAGTGTATTAAAATACGATATATATTAGGTTGTCAAGTATGGAATTGCAGCAAACCTCCACCTTTTATCCATCTCTCATTTACTTTAAACAGAATGAACCCAACTACCATACTCCTGTATTTGTATTTAACCAAACGAAACTTCTCGACACGAATTGAACTTGAGGTTTTAAGTATTCACGATGTAATATACTCGACTAAAAGTCAAATATCATCGACGCAAACGGTAGGAGAGACCAGTATTTGAGTTAAGGTCGCGCATGGTGGGTGGTTTATGCTTAAAGGACTTTCCCCTTGCTGCAGTGTGCCATCAGAGACTACGCATATGTAGAAGTGCGAATATTCCTCTCATATATGTGTCGTATCTTATGCTTGTACACATGCAATCATGAGAGTTAGTGAGTGAGAGAATGAGAGAGAATGAGAGAGAATGAGAGAGAATGAAAGAGAGAGAGGAAGGTACTCGAGATTCCATACTGGATTGGATATCAGAATACCCATAGATGAAGGCTTACTCCCTTTGTATCAAGTCATCGTGTCTGATGGTGGTAGTGTTGTGTGCAGGTACCTTGTGCGATGTTTACCATGTGCTCCTATGCTTTCCCTGCTTTTGTTATAACCCTCTTCCACTCCCCAAAGACCGACTTCACTCCTACTACAACCTTCTACCTCCAACTGATATTGCATAAAAGAGAGAGAGAAGATACGCCTTGCTACTTGCTCTACGTGAATCTCGAGTTAAGTATAAATAGTGTCTTCCGTGTCCTACTACTACTACAACTACTACTACTACTACTACTACTACTATCCTTTGTGGTCTTCTTCCATGGAAAATAAATGTGTTACATTGTATAACTGTGTGTGTGTGTGTATATATACGATCTTGCATGTGTGAGGAATTTATTAAAGGTTAACTACTTCTTTGTTTTTAATGATAAAGTAGATATGCATATACTTTTTTGTTATTTTATTTCTTCTTGATTCTTCCTTTTTTGGTTTAGGCGACTGTTTAATCTTCGTGTGCTTGATTCTTCGCTCAGGTTGTTGCTCAATCATTTTTGAGGGTAGTCTACGTTTCTATGTTCTATTGGCAATTTGTCACAATTCTTTTGTCTTCCATCTTGTTGATATGCTCATTTCACTTCTTATTTTTTCTATTTAATACCCCAATTTCTTCAAAAAAAAAATGGATAGCATTATGTATGTTTGTGTGTATGTGTAAAGAAGTATGCACGATACGTAGTATGAATCCTGATGCATTTTCGATCTTTTCCTGATATATATTTCTCGTAAGATATATTTCTATATTTTTCTCTCTCACACTCTCTCTAGCTAGTAGAATTCTGCCCGGAGGTATAATTAAATTCTCGGTGGTGCAATATCGATCGAGGCGTGAGCTAAAATGCGAGATAATCTGATAGGAGATAATTTGGTGTCGGTACTTTCAAGAAACTCGAGTTGCACACATTGAGTTATAGTAGTGGCATTGATCGGAAGAGAATAGGAAAGAAGAAATTTAAATAAATAATAAAAGTAAACGAGAAAGAGATAGAGAAAACAAGAGATAGATGGTATTGGAGTTGTAGAAAAAGAAAATAATAATATATAAAAAAAAGAAAAAAGGAACACAAGTCAAATTCTATAGAAAGTTGTCAGCAATTGAAACGACAAGTAGAGAATGTCAATATATAGTATGTTAACCACTTTACTACTACCGTCGGCCTAGATCGTCTGAAACTGAATCCTTTAACAAAATGACGTGTACACGTGTCAGGTAGGTGTAATTAAAAGTTTGTATTTTGCCATTGAAAAGTGGCAGGTACGGTCGCATGAGAATTTCGCGCATCATTAAGCAAACGTTATTAATTTATACCGAGTATTCCATTCGCGAGTAAATGAACCACGCGAAAATTGTCGGAGGTGGTTGGCTTTATTCGTGTTGGCACAAGATTTCACACGACCAACTTCCAAAAGAAGAAGAACAAGAAGAAGAAGAAGAAGAAGAAAAATAAGGGAATAGGATGAAGAAGATGAACAAGGTCTTGTGTTTTCAACGGAAGAGAACTTTTCAAGTCGATTTTACTAACTCTTTCTTTTCCTCTTCCCTTCTCTTATTTCTTTCTTTGTTTTTTTTGCTTTCTCTTTCTCGATGTTTGAAAAACAGGAAACTTCGTTCTTCTTTTTTTAACTTTTTTTTTTGTAAATGTAAACATTATTCGTCGTTTATTCGTGAAATGTCATTACATGTAATATTCGATATTTTCAATAAAATCTATCGTGGGGTTCTATTTACTAAAAAAATATATAAAATATTTAACGTTGCTCTCGTATTTTGATATCGTTCAAAATATTATACGAACGTTGAGATAATATTGACATACCCAATATATTCATACTTTCATAATATGAAATAAAAAAAGAGAGGAGATAGAGAGAAAGATCTAATTAATTTCAACTTACACGAAAATTCTCGTTCAATTTCTTTTTTTTCTTGTTGTAATAAATTTTTTAATTAATAATCGACAAATCAAATTATAACATCGAGTGTTTAAGAAAATAAAATGTATTTTTTAGAATTATTATCTCTATTTGATTAAAAAAGAATTAGATTTGAAAAGTAAAAAGAATCAATTATTTTTGATATTTGTAATTGTTTACGAAATGACGTATTTTTATCATGCAGAGGAACATGTGTTAACAAATTGGTATTAATTCATGAAAGTTTATTATAATAAAGAAAACCTTTTGGAGATTTTAACATCATATCGTGTGATACATATTTAATATAAAAGTAAAAAGTATTTTAATCAATGCTTGAGAGAAAGACAGAAAAGAAACGAACGGGTACGATACAATACTTTACAACACGTGAAAAAAATATTAACACATGCATAATATTTATACACGTACATGAAACAGATGACTAGATGAAAGGGATGAGGAAAAAGTATAAAAAAAAAAATAGAAAAGAAGAAAAATCGTAGACCACTAGCATCTTTCCGTATTTCGAAAGTTAACAAGCCATTGAGTTTCTGTCAGACTTTAAAAAAAAAAAAAAAGGAATAGAACAATGCTCTGTCGCTTTTTTTGACGTTCGATTGACTAAGACTGTGAAAGAAGAAAAGAAAGAAATAGAAATAGGAAAGGTAGAGAAAGAAAAAGGAACCACGTATATATTTGCTTGGTGGAAAAATACATGTCGGATTTTCCTATTGAATTGTAGCTAAGAATCCGACATTATTTTCTGTCCACTACACACACAAACATACACAAACTAATATATTACTTCATTAATATTAAACTTTACTTATTTGTATTGCGATTGATCTTAATTTACAAGTTTAATTAAAATATTTCGTCACATTTGGAATCTTTTATCACTCGCGTGATTAATCATTTGTAAATGCTTGACTTTAATTACTCGCATTGTCCAATGAATACCTGATTTATTTACAAGAAAATTCTATATTTTATTTTAATTTTTTTCAATTCAATATAAATTCATAAAAGAAATAAATAAAAAATAATTTTAATCTCTTCTTCTACCACACTTATCGACGATGCACTTGGTGCATATAAAATACCTGCACATACATTGCACGTATGAAAAGAAACTAACCGAAATAACGAGTAATCCTTTACGTGTTTCCTTTTTCACTTTAATAATACTTTATTACTGTGGTTTATACATAGTCGTAGAAATCGATAGTTGCAATCCTATCCGATCAGAGATTGATTTCACTTGCCTTCGGGAATTCGCGACACTGGGAGAGGATACAACACACACGTACGATATAAACGAACGAAATTAATTCCCGTGTTGCCCGGAGGGATGGACATAACGGGTGAGGAAGGAAGGAAGGGAGGAAGGAACAGGGAAGGGTCGTGTGAAACGTAATCGAAATTGCTATGAGAAAGAAGAAGACAAGGATCGTTAAGCTTAGAAAATTTAACCCCTGGTAGATATTTTTCTTTTACAAAACTTTTACTTTTGAAAATATAACATCGATTATTATTATTATTATTTATTTTTACATAAAAATTCAATTTCTTTTATTTTAAACGTCAAAGGATTGAAATATTCGTAGATTGAACGAACGTAATTTTTGATCAATTCATTAAAATATTTATATATCGATTATTATTATTATAAAATATATTACAACATTATTCAAATATTTTCTTTATGTTTTAAATTTATTTTATATTATTTATCTTTTCTTCTTTTTATTATAATACTTCATATCGTTATTATCAACACCTATCGATACTTCGAATCGATCGAATAGTCAACGAAGGAACTAACGCGATAAAAATATGGCCGAGGGAAAGTTATTCTACCGTAAACGGGGTTAACGTTCTCTTCCAAGATATTCACACAAACAAACAAACAAACACTCACACACACACAAACACATAGAAAGAGAGAGGGGAATGGTGGGGGGTAGGGGAAGAAGAGTTGGAATAAAAATTTTTCACGAGATGATAAATCTCACTTTTTAGTTACGAATGTATTGCGAACATCGAGAGAAATAAAAAGAGAGAAAGAGAAAGAGTTTAATTTCGATCCTGGTAGCTGACATAAATGACAGGAATAGAAACGGGTGACACGAAAAGTGTATTAAAAGTCGCGTATACGAAGTTGGAAAAGGTGGAAAATGTTGGTAAGAGAGGTAAGAGGGTGAAAAGAAGGTGAGTGATGATGATGGAAAGAGTGAGGGGCAGATTGAGGGGTGAAGAGGGGAGGGGAGGGGAAGAAGTCAAGATGATATTACAAACTGCATCGATCTGTTGTAGTACCTCGGTGAGGAAAAGAAAAATGCTAACGTTTAATTGAAAAATCCAACAACGTTCGATACGATTTTCGTTGGGCTATTACGAGTGTACGAATGAATAAATGAATGAATAAATGAATGAATGAATGAACGAGGAGAAGTAATAATAACGAGAGACATCTTTCCTTGTAAAATCGGTGTGACGTTGACACGAAGACGGATTTTGCGAGAGTGACACATGAATTGTGAATTCTCGAAAGGTAAACAGGACAAAAAAAGGTACATCGTTCGATACTTGACGTGCTTCGACATTTTCCTCCGTGTATATTTCTGTGTATGTGGTTCCATGTGTGTGTGTATGTGTGTGTGTGTGTGTGTGTGACTGACTGTTTCTATCCTTCTTTCTCTCTTTTTCTCTCTTTCACATTAATTATTATCGAACTATGTGTCATTGACTCCATGGTAGATATAAATGGAAGGATAATAAATTAGGATACTCGTTGGGATGGTAAAGTAATGAAAGAGAAAGAAAAATATATTGGGGTTTTGTTTGATAAATCGTTCGTCAAAGTTTTTAATATTTTGTTTTATTTTCTTTTAAGTTTTATTTTTATTTTCATTTCATTTCATTTTATTTCGTATCAATTCTCTTTCGCAAAAAAAATATATATCTCAATTAATTCGAAAAACTTTGTATCCACTTTGCGTACCGTACTGATCGAATATATTCGTCCAAAAGATTAATCGTGGAAGAGAGAGAAGTAGATGAATCAAAAATACACTTTTGTATTAATTCTATCATTTTTAAAGGTTTTTTTATATTCAGTGTTAGTTGTATTTATTTTATCATATATATATATAACATATATAACACACACACACACACACACACACATACATAGAAAGATGAACTGACAATAAAAAAAAAAAAAGTATTTAACGGGTTTTAATTTTCTACGCTTAGGATAAACGTATTCAAAATGAATTTATATTGATTAAATGTGAGTGTGTATCTGTGTGGTATGTGTGTGTGTGTGTATGTGTGTGTGTGTGTAGCAGGGCGTACGCATAACGTCGGTCCGATGCCTCCAACTCGCTTGAGTATTATCGCAAATAGCGTGCGTTCCACGTTAACCGAGATTTCACTGGGATTACCTGCGGATTGCTGAATCAGAATTACCCCCGGAGCATATTATTACGCTTCGTGAAGCGATCGACGAAGCCACTTGAAAACGGAATTACCAACGTAGATCAACCCTCACCCACCTTCTCTCTCCACCCTTTTCCACCCTTTTTCACCCCCTCTCTCTCTCCACCTTCTTTCTAATACTAAAACTGTACAGACGAGAGAATCGTTAGACCTTTAATCGTAGAAAAAGAAACAGGTTTACCGATAAAGAAAATCCAATTGATAGGAAAAAAAAAAAACTAGTAGAAATTAGGTGAATTCTAATCTTCTCCGAATTATACTCCTTTTGCTGTATTTTTCTTCAAACAAGTAAATGAACGACGACTTTTCTTCCTTCTTTTTTTATTTTTTTTCTTTCCTACTTTACTTTCTTTCTCGTTTATCCTTATTCTTCTTCCCCCTCTTCTTCCCTCCATGTTTTCAATCGGCTTACTACAAAAGAATCGTTTCCTACTGAATAAATTGAAGAGAGATACTTACATACACTCGACGATCGTACCCTGTCTTATTCTAGGAACATCCCTCGAATCGTTTTCGAATAATCTCCAGAGAATAGAGCTTTCCAAATGTTTCCTGACGTATTTTCCTTAGTCTCTCGTAAAAGAAAGAAAAAAGAGTTTTCTTCGAAGTCTTTTATTTTTTTTCAAGAAGAAATTCCTCGTGAAATAAAAAAACAAATGGACGAATGCAATGCGTTTATAAATTGACGTTTGTAATAGATAATAGGATGATAAAAAAGGAAATGAATATAACGTAGAAGAAATAAATGATCGATAATTTTTATGAAACGAGAGAAAATAAAATGTCATTCGTAACTAAATGTTGGAAAAAAAAAATATAGAAAAAGTGTGGTAGGGGTAAAACGAGAGGGTGGAATGTGGTAGAAACGAAACTCGGCGTTAAAATCAACGAACTAACCGTAAATGGAAAATTTTAGTAACTCGGTTCTTTCGTTTCCGCAATGAAACCGGAAAATAATGTCCGGAAAACGTAACAATTACGTTTGAGCAAAACGAAATTCAACGATTTAGTTGAACAACAACGTTTGGAGGTAAAGGAGAGGAATGAAAGCATACTTTTTTAGTTGTTCAATGTATTTGCGGTTAGCTTTATTTGCAACATTAATCCATGTATCCAATAACAACAACAACAATGACAATAGTAACACCTACCATGGATTTAATAACATTGTCTTGAAAGTTATCAAACGTTTGCTTCTAACATTTCAACGTTAGACTCATGGAACAATAAGGGGGTAGGAGATGAAACGGGGAGAAAGAGAGAGGAGGAAGCTTTGTTGACTTGAGTATCGTTTTACCGCACGTTAATTTGCAATTTAAACTTTGGAAGTAATAGTCCTATCTGAGTTTCACGTTCTATGGTGTAAGATAGATACAAAGAGACAAATAAATAGATAGATAGATGAATGGATAGATAAATGAATGAAAAAATAATCATACATATGTGTAGATGAAAATAATTTTAAGTTTTATACAAATAATCGATTGACAAAATAAATTTCTTACTACTTACAACTAACTAAAAGTCAAAATATACTACTTGTCTAACTCAACACTGACTTATTCTACTTTTTTATTCATACTTTAGACCTAGAATACTTCTCTGACTCTACTTTGACTTACCAGGTGTAGAAATATGACCAACTATTAGATTGTCAAGTACGAAATAGAGAAAATTTTAATTCAATTATGTGCATTTTTAGCTTCATTTCATACTTGACAATCTAATATAAAAGAAACTTCAGTTTTCATACTTCTTCACTTGGTACTTTTATTTGTATTTTTTTCTTACATCTCATGTTAATGTATCACGTAAGCAAAAATTATATACAATTCTTACCAAGAATTCATAGTATATTCTTTTTTGTGTAATAAAAAGTAAAAAGAAGAATGTTCATCCGTACAAATATCGGTCCGAGTAATTGTTTAGTAAACGTTGGGAAAATGTAGGATGCATATGATACAGGAGTTGGTGTATGTATGTGTGTGTGTGTGTTGTATAGTTGATGGTTGTTTAATATTTGATTAGTACATCGTTAGTATACTTACTCCCTGTTGTTAGGAAGAGAAATGCTTGATAAAAAATGCAACTATAGTGAGAGAGCCAGAGAGACGACGTTTAGCCTGCAGAAAACTCTGACTCCTATGTGGAATAAACAATACATGTTATCCCTTGACCTCTTCATATCTCTCTCTCTCTTTTTCTCTCTCTCTCTTTCTCTATTTTCCTTTATATTGCTTGGTTCTCACCAAACCAAGAGCCTATCATTGTGTATACACAGTTAGTGGCTTTTATTGTTCCCAGTCTGATGTTACAATAGCAAGAATCGAAACCTGCAACCTCTCGTTTCTCTTTCTCTCATTGTCACTCTCTTATTCTCTTTCTCTTTCTCTCTCTCTCTCTCTCTCTCTGTGTCTTTCTCTTTGTAACAACAACAACAACAAGAGGTAGTCTCACCACTCAGCTAACATCGTTACTCTCCATTCGTCCACGAAACTTCCAACCTGCGAAAACTGTCCTTAACTCTGTCTCCAGAGAGTTAGGTAGAATAATAGCAATACTCGGTGGTACCCCGAGTGTAACAGTGAATTTAATTGTTGTCACCGATTGCAAAGAGCCATTTCATGATACACATACACATGTAAATACACACACACATGTACGCACAAAAACAGAATATATAGAAATACTTGGTACATGTAAACGAAACCAACGCGTATATTCGGTTATTCGGTTTTGACTGAACTGTATTGTCTAAAGGTACCCAATTATTTACGATTATTCGATTCGAATGAATTAAACGAAGTTTTATGTTTCTTGTCAAAGGTTTTTATTACTTTTGTTCTATTTTTTTTTTGTTATGGTTCCTGACAATACGAGTTACAATATGAATCTTTTCTATTAGAGTAATCGAATATCTCTAAACGTGTTTTTACATCTGCTGAAATTGTACACCATCGTTGAATATTTTTCTTCCAACGTTACGTTTAATCTCGAATTAATTGATCTCTTCAATCACTCCCTGTTTTCTTTCCCAGAAAATTGGTATATTGCCCCTATTTTGTTCTCCCTGAAAGATCTATTGCTAATTCGTGTTTCTTCGGTTACGTTTATTTTTACCAAGATGATAAATCATTTCTTATTATTTTTTCGTGTTTAATTGAAATGTGTTATTAGTTTTGTCTCTACTTGTGTATTTGTATGTTTGTGTGGGTGTATTTAAATAAAAAGATATTCGTTAAATTAATTTCATTCGTTAATGTAAGCGTAAAATTTGAATGAATGGAAAGAAAATAGAACAAAAGATTAAAATTATTAGTGAAATCATATCTGGCAAATGACAAATCCAGGTAGGCTTCAATTAAATTCGACAATGAACAGTCAACAACAATCCATTTAACGACTGCATAGTACCTACGACTGGCTTTACGAGCTAAACTTCGACATTCCTACGCGTATACGAGCCACCTGTATACTCAGTCCCTTGATACCATCGAAATCGCATGTGTGACCTACGATTCAACGTGACTGATACGATGAACTCTCTTTTTTTTCCCCTTTTTTTTTCTCCTTATATTGGGTTGGTGGAAAAAAAATGTCGGATTTGTTGCTACAATTCAATAGAAAGATGCGACATTTTTTTCCCACCAACTTAATATATGAAATTAATTGTACGAAAATTATTCCAATTCACTATGCAACAACTTATTTTAACGAAAAAAAAGAAGAAAGGAAAGAACGTTTATAAAATTGCAATCAAATCAAGCTCGTTCGTAAATTTTGCAAAGTCCTCCCTTTTATGAAACATAAATTCGATGTCTCTGGAAATTAATAACATTTATGAAAATTATTAAATAATACAACATCTTTTTGATGAATTTATTTGTATAATTCAATATTTTTCACTAAACTAGACAGTTTAATA
This sequence comes from Mischocyttarus mexicanus, assembly GCA_023678845.1. NCBI lineage: Eukaryota > Metazoa > Arthropoda > Insecta > Hymenoptera > Vespidae > Mischocyttarus > Mischocyttarus mexicanus. The sequence goes on along the minus strand of JACGTP010000140.1, from coordinate 6,641 downwards.
GCCAAATAGTATCACAATTAGCCCACTCATGAATCTTGAAATAAAAACAAATAATGATATAAATAAATATTATTAAATAAACATAGTAATAGAGTAAAATCAAATAATCGATTAGTGTCTAAACTCGAATAGAATATTATAGTAAGTGTATAGAAAACAGGTCACGTGGTTGAACGTAAGAAACGACTAAGGAAGCTACCGTTCATTGGTTTTCTGCCAACACTGGCTCGGTGACTTGTTGATACTCGATGGTAGGGTGGAATGGGGTGAGAAGGAGGAGTGAGAAGAAGGAGAGGAGGGTAGACACGATCGGTCGAGGAAAACGGAGAGTTAGAACAGGGATGAAAGAGGGGTTGAGAAGGTTGAGGTTGAAGTGGTAGAGGTTGACAGCGGCCAGCCAGCTTTTTCATGAGATACATACACACACATACAAATACATACATACACATACATACATGTATACATACTCTGTCTTTCTCCCTTTCTCCCTTTCTCCCAATTTCGTGATCGAATATCGACGTTTCGATAGATCATCTTAAATCGAGCCCACGACGCACCTTGAATATTTATGGGTTCTGTTATTGATAGTACGGAAAAAACTCATTTCTCTCTCTTTCTCTCTCTCTCTCTCTCTATTTTTATCTATCTATCTATCTATCTAGCGCACGATCTTCCTTTTGAAAAATTATAGCACGTGTATCTATGAATGTATGTATTTGTAGTTGAGAAAGCTTTTTTTTACGTTGATCGTCGTAAATAATATTTCAATTTCGTAAACTAAAACAATACAATTTTCCTTTTATTTATTTTATTTTATCTTTGTAAAATTAGTACAGTGGATTTGAAATTTCGTATAGTTGCAAATATTGTATCTTTCTTTAAGAAAAGTGGTGTGACGTCTTGCTACGATTTTTTATATTATTTTTTTGGCAGTAGTAAGACTAAATTAAGAGTGATACTATTTTCTGTAGTTAACATAAAGTGTTGAAGAGCATTATTTAAATAAATCTCGGTTAACAACAGGCTTAGCAAAGCTACTTATCTTTATTCATCTGTCAAGACGTTACAGTAGCATTGACGAGATATTAAAGATTGCAATTTTATGAAATAAATAGTTGCATCGTGATAGATATGTTAAATATTCCAATATATACACTCCAAAAAATATTACACCTTTGTATTTAAAGTATCAGGTTATTTATTTATTTTGTGATACTTTAAAACCAATACAGATTGCACAATAAACACTTCTATGCATTTAATACGTGTTCAATAAATGCATTAAATCCCACATAATTTTCAAATTACAACCATTATCTAATGGTTCATTTTTGGCAATATCGTCAAGATTACGTTGAATGAATTTAATTTAAATAAATATAATTTAGAATAACCAATAAATTTATTTTTTTATCAATTTTCACTTAGAACACTTTTATAATTATGGGTTCATATATAAATGGACCTTAAGATATGCATACATATTTATATATTATAAAAAAGAAAGAATCGATATTAATCTGAACGACTAGGATGTTTTTATTTATACTCGAACGGATAAAAAAATTTGTCGCAGTTATCGTGAAATTTTTGTTTCCTCTACAAAATCAAAGATGTAAGCAAACGTTCGTGAGTATTGTTTTTTATCGCGTGAACAAACAGACACAAATAAAATCGCATTTATATATATATTTATATTTGTTGAGTTAGTATTTGTAGTATTTTTTTTTTATACAACTGTATCCTAAATGTACGTATATGTGTACGTATGTGTGTATGTATATCATTGCTTTCTATTCAGTCAATACATTCAAACACATATGTGCACACATAAATACAGTCAATGCATCACCTACAATTCTTTTGATCAACGCTAAAGCTACTCTCGTTTCAATCAGGCAACGATAAACAATCAAACAGTGATGCATTCTGCTCGATAGATTTTTCTGCATGAACAAAATGCTTTAACTGCTGCTGTCGTTGGGTATTAAATAACGTTGCAATTATTTTCCTTTTCCTTTTTGTTTCGATTACACTCCTTTTTTTTTTTATCGTCAATTTTTCTCCATCTCCTTCCTCTCCCTCCTCATTCACCAGCTCGTCATCGCAAAAAAAATTACACCAAATTAAATGGTGAAAGATGAAAATAACAAAGAAAGAAGAAAAGTTTGAACTGCAGGAAAACCCTTCTTTGAAAATGTCTATAAAATCAGAGAAATAATCGAAGTTGACTAGCATGTTAATAAAATAGTAGATAATAATCGAAAGAAGAAGAAAAAAAATAGATAAAATTGAGAAAGATAGTTGAGAATAAAACAGTTGGGATAATCGAAGATTACCTGTTTGTATCGATACTTGAGACTTAATCTGAGTCGGAAGTTACTCAACACGAGAAGATGATGAGTCAATTGAAATACAAAACGGTCTAACGAGGAGGGTTAAGGTTCTTGATTACTATCGATCAGTCTTCTACACCAAAGAAAGAGAAGAAGATAGAAAAAGAGAGAGACAGAGTCTTGCCATTTTCTTGCTTCATTCGTCCTTCAAGAAATCTTATCGATTGGCTCATGCGATGTTTCAGATACTCGATGTCATGCGCGTGGATGCTGCAAAACTCAATGACGACTACTACGATCAAATATTATTGTTGTATGAATGTTAATTACATGTTGTTGTATGTTGTGTTGTATGAATGTTAATTACATGTTGTTGTATGTTGTTGTATGAAATTATTTTATGTTTTAAATTTATTCTGTTTATTTTAAAATGCTTTTTATTATAATTTAATATCTGTTGTAATTTTGATGCATAAAAGAAAATTCTGTGTAAGAGTCTGTTCGTGTAGTACGATATCAAAAATCTCTTATGAAGAGAGAATATTTGATCAGAATATGCCACGTGTTAGAAACCCACAACTCTCTAGCGAATTTTGCATTTACAAGAGGTCGCACGTGTGAGGCATATTCTCAACTACTGCCGAACAGAACATCGTCTCCTTCTGGTAGTTTCTATATATTTACATATATATACATTACATCTATATACTTTCTTCAAACATTTTATTTTTATCAGAAAGAAAATTCAACGAATTGTAACTCTCGTATAAAAACTAATCATGGATGATACATTTTGAATTAAAATTCTGTGATCAACCTGAAACAAGTCTAACGTTTCTAAACGTACGAGAAACTATGATAAAAGGTTTCAAAGTACGCGAGATAATAGAAAATAGAGCAAAGAGAGAAAGGAAAAGAGAGAAATTGAGATAATATTTGGAAAAGAGCCATAAGTTTAAGTTTGTTAGGAAGAGTTATTCGTTTTATAAGAAATGATCATTCATGTTTTATAAATGACGTTTCACTCTCGTCAATACTGGTTTTAGAAAAATTAAAAAAAAAAATTTACACATGTTTTTTACATCGTCCTACTCTTTTCTTCCTTCTTTCTTTCTTTTCTACCTTTTTGGTTACTTTTTTAGCCCCATTTTTTGACGGGATCTCGACATATGTGTATGCGATCTCGTCTAATGGTTGTCAGGTTTTTCTAAGCACAGGAAAATTGAATCCAACAACCATCATATCCATCCTTCTTGTTTGTTTCTCTGTCTCTTTTCAACAAACAATATGTACGAGAGAGAAAAACAAAGATAAAAAGAGAGAGAAAGGGAAAGATAGAAAGAGAGAACAGAAATCGTAATTTTCGAGGGAACTATTTATTTTTCTGAGTTTACCGTAAACACACGTCACACACACACACACACACACACACACACGCACATATTTTGTGTGCTTGTTTTTTTTCAGATTAGTAGGACAGATATATCTTTTTAATTCCTCTCTTTTTTATTATTCCAACTCTTGAAATAAAATTAAATTAATACCAGAAACATCAATCTTCAATTAATAATTCCTATTAAAAATAAATGACAATAATTAAATAAACAATTATACATTTTCTTACCAAGAATAGAAATTAAGCCACATACAAAATGACTCAAATTTCTTCAAATATTTAAATCTACCAAAAAAGTTTTGTCCGATTTTAGAATAAAACTAAATACAAATAACGGACAGAACTTTCTGGTAATAATATCTTTTATACAAAATAATCTTAAAATTGTGTTTATTTATTTATAAATAAGTTTAATTCCCAACAAAATATTAGACGAATGTTACTTAAAGTCAGATTTAACATTTTTTAAAATACAAGGAGAAAGATAGTTTAGGAAGAGAAAGAGAGAAAGAGAAAAAGAGGCAGATTGAGACGGGGAATGAGAGAAAACATGAAGATGGCGGTCGAAAAGCATTATCGTTATGGTAGACGGTATCTTTCGGTAAGAATGTGCGGTGGGAAGATATTAACGGCCTACTCAGGAAACGACAGGGCGTCTAATTTCATTCTCTGGATATATATTCTATATATTTAGGTAACACACCGGTATCGCAAAGTGTGGTGGTAGCCTGGGTACCCTTATCGTCGAACGTATAGTCCCGGGTTGTCGCTATAGCAACAGACACCCCCAAAATTTCTCTCTCTCTATCTCTATCTCATTCTCCTAACTTGTTCCTGCATCCCTACACTCCTTTCATTCCTCGTACGTGTTCTTCTCATCTTTTTGCTGACGTTGAAAATGTGATAAAAGGAATAGGATGAAAGAAAGACAAAGTGTGATAAAACGAACAAATGAAAAAGAAAGAAAGAAAGAAGGAGAGAGAGAGAATATTTTTGTACCCTTCAGTTTATTTCTCTCTCTTTCTCTCTCTCTTTCTATTTATTATTCTGTTTTCCTTTCACTATCTGTTTCTTTCTATTTAACTAACTTATTCCTTTTCTATATTTCTCTCTTTCTCTTTCTCTGTGTGTGTGTCTTCTTTGCGATTTCGATCTTTCTGCGAGCTAAGCAAGTTGAATTTTCCTTCTTACCCCTCATGTTGTATATCCTTCGCACCCTCATTTCAAGCTACACCCCCTCACACACGGTTACTAGCACACTCAAGCTCATTTGGCTTCAATCTTATTCGTTCGATCTTTACCCACGTTTCGACCTCGAAAAGAAAAAACAAAGTCAAAAAGTATAAGAGAAAGAAAGAATTGGTAAAGTTTTATTCTTCATTCCAATATCACTCCTCTTCATTCTTTTTTCTTACCCCTCTTCCAATAAATCAACGAATTTGCGTGAAATTTTGTCTTAGACAAAAATGGAAATTATTGATCAGAAATATTTGAAATGTTGATAATAGTTGATGAATACGATGAGTGTACTCTGAGCTGGAAATAATCGCACATATAAAACACTTCTTACATTTATATTTCTCACAGACAACCAAAAAATGTTACACAGCTGAAACTATGAACATATGTTCAAGATGAGTGTACCAACGTAAGAAAAAAAAGTCAACGAAAATCGATGGTAGGTGTCCCACAAAATTCAAAAAGTTACTTAACGTTTTGATCACACCTCGTTTGATCACATCCCACAGCAATTAAACCGAAATATCAGGGTTACTACCAATTAATTGGCCAAAGTATTCCGAATTTGAAATGTTTAGTATGTAAACACTTTAACGTGACTTATGACGAAAACTTTATGACTATGACAACGAGCAACGATGATGGGTATGAAGAAAACGAGAACGTCAAGTATGAAGACTATGTTTTGCAAACATCTCGAAACGTTTTACAAGATCATTAATGTACTAATTAGTATAACCTATCATCAACTAAAAACCCAGAAATCTTGTTGAGTCACTTAAACTATTAACGATAATTTGCTTCTACAATTTACCAAAGAATTTAATCAGAATAATACGATTAAAAGCAGAATGATACATTTAATGTTAAATATTTGTGGTAAATATTTATTAAATAAAAGAGATTATAAGATTACACCATAACTTATCTAAATTAATCATTTGTTTAATGTTTTAGAATCTACAAAAAATATATTAACCAGTTAACTGTGTCGTTTCGTTTTGATAGTGTCACGAAAATCAATCGATGACGAGTATAGTCGTCATGCACAGAGTAAGTGTCATTGTTAAAATATTGCATCAAAAAGATAGATTTATTTAATAAAATTACTTATTTTATTACTTATTTTGACATTTCTAAATGACAAATAATACTCGTCAAACTCAGTTAACTTAAAATAAATCAAATTAAAATTAGTCATCACAAATATCAACAATCCAAATAATTCTCCCTGAAAAATTAATTGTACATTCTTCTTTTTATAAAAAATACAAACAAACAAATAAAGAATATTGTTTAAACCAAACGTTTTTATGTTGAAGAATCTCGAATCTGGAAAATCTGACGACACATATTTTTATATTCATTTCAACTTAGTGGATGAAAGGAAACATAAGTGCCAGAAGATTCTCCTTTTTATTTAGCGAGAACGTATTTATCAAATATCACCTTGGAGTAACGAGCGGAAGAAAGAGAGAGAAAAAAAAGAGAGAGAGAGAAAGAGAAAGAGAGGAGGGTGAAAGAAAAATGCTGCTTCTGCTTCTGTGCTGGTTCTACTCGAGTTGAAGTATTCTCAAGTAGGCTTGTCATTGGGGAGAGAAGACGTTAGATTCTCTTTCCTTCACCCTCTCTTCCATTTTCTGTCTTTATTTCTCTTCTACATCATCATC
>JACGTP010000139.1:147358-167348 GCA_023678845.1 Mischocyttarus mexicanus | reverse complement strand
TTTATTATTTACACAAAGAATTACGAACTGCGTAATCTAAAAGAGTAATTTGTGTTCAACGTTCACGTACTGTGATTCTAGAATACCGCAAAAAAATTCTACAGTTTCGAAGCTTCTCTGCAGCTGTTCGCAGAATCTTATTTTTGAAAATTCTTCTAAATGAAGAAAAAACCTTACAAACAACTAAATTTTTTGCGCCTTTTAAAGAGATTACTGCTAAAAATAGGAAAATCCTTTAGCTTTAATTTGAGATATTTTTTAATAATTTACCACAAGAATTACAATCTGGGTAAATAAAGGGAACAATGATTGTTCAACGTTTAGTTACTGGGATTCTAGCATACCGCGGCAAAATTCTATAGTTTCGAAGTTTTTTTTTCTCTTGGCAAAATTCTCTATTTGAAAATCCTTTTATCTAAAGAAAAAACCTCACAGATAACGAAATTATTTGCGCTATATTTAGAAATTACTACTGAATTATAGAAACAACCCTTAGCTTTTTTTTGAGATATTTCATGAATTACCAAGAATTTCAAACTATGTAATCTGGGGGAGTAATGAGTTTTCTACGTTTAGATACTTTGATTCTAGCATACCGCGAAAAAATTTCATAGGTTTAGGCTTTTTTTTCGCTTTTGGCAAAATTCTCGATTTGAAAATTCTTTTTTCTTGAGAAAAAACATTACAAACAACAAAATTTTTTGCGCCATGTTTAGAAATTACTACTGAATTATAGGCAAAACCCTTAGCTTCAATTTGAGATATTTCTAAATAATTTTCCCCGAAAATTACAAACTATGTAATCTAAGAGGGTAATAAGGGTTCAACGTTCAGATACTTTGAGTTTAGCATACTGCGAAAAAATTCCATAGTTTCGAGGGGTTTTTTTCGCTTTTGGCAAAATTCTCGATTTGAAAATTCTTCTTTCTTGAGGAAAAAACTTAAAAAACCCAAAATTTTTGGCGCCTTGTTTAGAAATTACTACTGAATAATATGGAAAACCTTTAGCTACAATTTGAGATATTTCTTAATAGTCTACCCCAAAAATTACGAACTGGGTAATCTAAGAGAGTAATGAGTTTTTCACGTTCAAATACTTTTATTCTAGCATACCGCGAAAAAATTCCATAATTTCGAGGCTTTTTTTTCGCTTTTGGCGTAATTCTCGATTTCAAAATTCTTCTTTCATGAGAAAAAACCTTACAAACAACGTAATTTTGGGCGCCTTGTTTCGAAATTCTTACTGAATAGTAGAAAAAACCCTTAGATTCAATTTGAGATATTTCTAAATAATTTTCCCCGAAAATTACAAACTATGTAATCTAAGAAAGTAATAAGTTTTTAACGTTCAGATACTTTGAGTTTTGCATACTGCGAAAAAATTCTATACATTTGAGGCTTTTTTTTTGCTGTTAGCCAAATTCTCGATTTGAAAATTCTTCTTTCGGAAGAAAAAACCTTAAAAACAACGAAATTTTTAGAACCTGGTTTATAGATTACTTCTGAATAATACGAAAAACCCTTAGATTCAATTTGAGATATTTCTAAATAATTTTCCCTGAAAATTACAAACAGGGTAATCTAAGGGAGTAATAAGTGTTCAACGTTCAGATACTTTGAGTTTGGCTTACTGCGGAAAAATTCCATAGTTTCGAGGCTTTTTTTTCGCGTTTGGCAAAATTCTCGAATTGAAAATTCTTTTTTCTTGAGAAAAAGCCTTACAAACAATAAAATTTTTGACGACTCGTTTAGAAATTACTACTGAATAATAGGAAAAACCCTTAGCTTCAATTTAGATGTTTCTTAATAATTTACCCAAAAAACTACAAACTGGGTAATAAAGGGTGTAATGAGAATTAAACGTTTAGATACTTTGAGTTTATCATACCGCGAAAAAATTCCATAATTTAGAGGCATTTTTTTCGCTTTTGGCAAAATTCTCGATTTGAAAATTCTTCTTTCTTGAGAAAAAAACTTAAAAAACACAAAATTTTTGGCGCCTCGTTTAGAAATTACTACAGAATAATAGGGAAAAACTTTAGCTTCAATTTGAGATATTTCTTAATAATTTACACCAAAAATTACGATTTGGGTAATCTAAGGGAGTAATGAGTTTTTCATGTTCAGATACTTTGATTCTAGCATACCGCGAAAAAATTCCATAGTTCCGAGGCTTTTTTTTGCGCTTTTGGCCAAATTCTTGATTTGAAATTTCTTCTTTCTTGAGAAGAAACCTTACCAAAAACGAAATTTTTGGCGCCTTGTTTAGAAATTACTTCTGAATGAAAGGGAAAACCTTTAGCTTCAATTTAAGATATTTCTTAATTATTTACACCAAAAATTACGAACTAAGTAATCTAAGGGAGTAATGAGTTTTTACATTCAGATACATAAATTCTAGCATACCGCGAAAAAATTCCGTAGTTTCGAGGTTTTTTTTCGCTTTTGGCAAAATTCTCGATTTAAAAATTCTTCTTTCATGAGAAAAAACCTTACCAAAAACGAAATTTTTAGCGCCTCGTTTAAAAATTACTACTGAATAATATGGAAAACCTTTAGCTACAATATGAGATATTTCTTAATAGTCTACCCCAAAAATTACGAACTGGGTAATCTAAAAGAGTAATGAGTTTTTCACGTTCAAATACTTTGATTCTAGCATACCGCGAAAAAATTCCATAATTTCGAGGCTTTTTTTTCGCTTTTGGCATAATTCTCGATTTCAAAATTCTTCTTTCATAGGAAAAAACCTTACAAACAACGTAATTTTGGGAGCCTTGTTTCGAAATTCTTACTGAATAGTAGAAAAAACCCTTAGATTCAATTTGACATATTTCTAAATAATTTTCCCCGAAAATTACAAACTATGTAATCTAAGAGAGTAATAAGTTTTTAACGTTCAGATACTTTGAGTTTTGCATACTGCGAAAAAATTCCATAGTTTCGAGGGGTTTTTTTCGCTGTCGGCAAAATTCTCGATTTGAAAATTCTTTTTTCTGGAGAAACAACCTTACAAACAACAAAATTTTTGGCGCCTTGTTAAGAAATTATTACTAAATAATAGAAAAAACCCTTAGATTCAATTTGAGATATTTCTAAATAATTTTCCCCTAAAATTACAAACTGGATAATCTAAGGGAGTAATAAGTTTTCAACGTTCAGATACTTTGATTCTAGCATACCGCGAAAAAATTCCATAGGTTTAGGCTTTTTTTTCGCTTTTGGCCAAATTCTTGATTTGAAATTTCTTCTTTCTTAAAAAAAACCTTACCAAAAACGAAATTTTTGGCGCCTCGTTTAGAAATTACTACTGAATAAAAGGGAAAACCTATAGCTTTAATTTGAGATATTTCTTAATAATTTACACCAAAAATTACAAACTAAGTAATCTAAGAGAGTAATGAGTTTTTACATTCAGATACACAAATTCTAGCATACCGCGAAAAAATTCCATAGTTTCGAGGTTTTTTTTTCGCTTTTGGCAAAATTCTCGATTTAAAAATTCTTTTTTCATGAGAAAAAACCTTACCAAAAACGAAATTTTTAGCGTTTCGTTTAAAAATTACTACTGAATAATAGGGAAAACCCTTAGCTTCAATTTGAAATACATCTGATTAAATTACACCAAACATGACGAACTAGGTAAACTTATTAAGTTTTGAGTTTTCAACGTTTAGATACTTTGATTCTAGCATACCGCGAAAAAATTTCATAGTTTTCTGGTTTTTTTTTCGCTTTTGGCAAAATTCTCGATTTGAAAATTCCTCTTTCTTGAGAAAAAAACTTACCAAAAACGAAATTTTTTGCGCCTTGTTAAGAAATTACTACTGAATAATATGGAAAACCTTTAGCTTCAATTTGAGATATTTCTTAATAGTCTACCCCAAAAATTACGAACTGGGTAATTTAAAAGAGTAATTAGTTTTTTACGTTCACATACTTTGATTCTAGCATACCGCGAAAAAATTGCATAGTTTAGAGGCTTTTTTTTCGCTTTTGGCAAAATTCTCGATTTGAAAATTCTTCTTTCTTGAGAAAAAAAATTACAAACAACGTAATTTCCGGCGCCTTGTTTAGAAATTATTGCTGAATAGTAGAAAAAACCCTTAGATTTAATTTGAGATATTTCTAAATAATTTTCCCCGAAAATTACAAACTGGGTAATCTAAGAGAGTAATAAGTTTTTAACGTTCAGATAATTTGAGTTTAGCATACTGCGAAAAAATTCTACAGTTACGAGGGGTTTTTTTCGCTGTCGGCAAAATTCTCGATTTGAAAATTCTTCTTTCTGGAGAAACAACCTTACAAACAACAAAATTTTTGGCGCCTTGTTAAAAAATTATTACTGAATAATAGAAAAAACACTTAGATTCAATTTGAGATATTTTTAAATAATTTTCCCCGGAAATTTCAAACTGGATAATCTAAGGGAGTAATAAGTTTTCAACGTTCAGATACTTTGATTCTAGCATACCGCGATAAAATTCCATAGTTTCGAGGCTTTTTTTTCGCGGTTGGAAAAGTTCTTGATTTGAAAATTATTCATTCTGGAGTAAAAACCTTACAAACAACGAAATTTTGGGCGCCTTGTTAAGAAATTATAACTAAATACTAAAAAAAACGCTTAGATTCAATTTGAGAAATTTCTAAATATTTTTCCCCGAAAATTACGAAGTGGGTAATCTAAAAGAGTAATGAGTTTTCAACGTTCAGATACTTTGATTCTAGCATACCGCGAAAAAATTCCATAGGTTTAGGCTTTTTTTTCGCTTTTAGCCAAATTCTCGATTTGAAAATTCTTATTTCTTGAGAAAAAGCCTTCAAACAACAAAATTTTTGACGACTTGTTTAAAAATTACTACTGAATAATAGGAAAAACCCTTTGCTTCAATTTAGATGTTTTTTAATAATTTACCCCAAAAACTACAAACTGGGTAATCTAAGGGTGTAATAAAAATTGAACGTTCAGATACTTTGAGTTTATCATACCGCGAAAAAATTCCATAATTTCGAGGCTTTTTTTCGCTTTTGTCATAATTCTCGATTTGAAAATTCTTCTTTCTAGAGAAAAAACCTTACCAAAAACGAAATTTTTGGCGCCTCGTTTTGAAATTACTACTGAATAATAGGAAAAACCTTTAGCTTCAATTTGTTATATTTCTTAATAATTTACACCAAAAATTACGAACTAAGTAATCTAAAGGAGTAATGAGTTTTTACATTCAGATACATAAATTCTAGCATACTGCGAAAAAATTCCATAGTTTCGAGGCTTTTTTTCGTATTTTGCAAAATTCTCGATTTCAAAATTCTTCTTTCATGAGAAAAAACCTTACCAAAAACGAAATTTTTGGCGCCTCGTTTAAAAATTACTACTGAATAATAAAGAAAACGTTTAGCTTCAATTGGAGATATTTCCTAATAATTTACCCTAAAAATTACGAACTAAGTAATCTAAGGGAGTAATCAGTTCTAAACATTCAGATACTTTGATTCTAGCATACTGCGAAATAATTCCATAGTTAAAAGGCTTTTTTTTCGCTTTTGGCAAAATTCTCGATTTCAAAATTCTTTTTTCATGAGAAAAAACCTTACTAAAAACGTAATTTTGGGCGCCTTGTTTCGAAATTATTACTGATTAGTAGAAAAATCCCTTAGATTTAATTTGAGATCTTTATAAATAATTTTCCTGAAAATTACAAACTGGGGAATCTAAGGGAATAATAAGTTTTTAACGTTCAGATACTTTGATTCTAGCATACCGCGGAGAAATTGCATAGTTTCGAGGCTTTTTTCCGCTTTTGGCAAAATTCTCGATTTGAAAATTCTTCTTTCTTGAGAAAAAAACTTACCAAACACAAAATTTTTGGCGCTTTGTTTAGAAATTACTACTGAATAATAGGGAAAAACTTTAGCTTCAATTTGAGATATTTCTTAATAATTTACACTAAAAATTACGAACTAAGAAATCTAAGGGAGTAATGAGTTTTTACATTCAGATACATAAATTCTAGCATACCGCGAAATAATTCCATAGTTTCGAGGTTTTTTTTCGCTTTTGGCAAAATTCTCGATTTAAAAATTCTTCTTCCATGAGTAAAAACCTTACCAAAAACGAAATTTTTGGCGCCTCGTTTAAAAATTACTACTGAATAATAGGGAAAACCCTTAGCTTCAATTTGAGAAAAATCTGAATAAATTACACCAAAAATTACGAACTAGGTAAACTGAGTAAGTTTTGAGTTTTCAACGTTTAGATACTTTGATTCTAGCCAACCGCGACATAATTCCATAGTTTCAAGGCGTTTTTTCGCATTTTGCAAAATTCTCGATTTGAAAAACTCTTCTATTTAGAGAACAAATCTTACAAAAAACTAAATTTTTACGCATCGTTAAGAAATTACTGGTGCATAAAAGGGAAAACCCTTAACTTCAATTAAACATATTTCTATATTATTTACACAAAGAATTACGAGCTGCGTAATCTAAAAGAGTAATTTGTGTTCAACGTTCACGTACTGTGATTCTAGAATACCGCAAAAAAATTCCACAGTTTCGAGGCTTCTCTGCAGCTGTTCGCAGAATTTTTTTTTCGAAAATTCGTCTACCTGAAGAAAAAACCTTACAAACAACTAAATTTTTTGCGCCTTTTTAAAAGATTACTGCTAAAAATAGGAAAATCTTTTAGCTATAATTTGAGATATTTTTTATTAATTTACCCCAAGAATTACAATCTGAGTAAATAAAGTAAACAATGATTGTTCAACGTTCAGATACTGGTATTCTAGCATTCCGCGGCAAAATTCTATAGTTTCGAGGTTTTTTTTTCTCTTGGCAAAATTCTCTATTTGAAAATCCTTTTATCTAAAGAAGAAACCTCACAGATAACGCAATTATTTGCGCTATATTAAGAAATTACTACTGAATTATATAAACAACCCTTAGCTTCTTTTTGAGATATTTCAAGAATTACCAAGAATTTTAAACTAAGTAATCTGAGGGAGTAATGAGTTTTCAACGTTCAGATACTAAGATTCTAGCATACCGCGATAAAATTCCATAGTTTTGAGGCTTTTTTTTCGCTGTTGGGAAAATGGTTGATTTGAAAATTTTTCTTTCTGGAGTAAAAACCTTACAAACAACGAAATTTTTGGCGCCTTGTTAAGAAATTATTACTGAATAATAAAAAAACCGCTTAGATTCAATTTGAGATATTTCTAAATATTTTTCCCCGAAAATTATGAACTGGGTAGTCTAAGGGAGTAATGAGTTTTCAACGTTCAGATACTTTGATTCTAGCATACCGCTAAAATATTCCATAGTTTCATGGCATTTTTTTGCTGTTGGCCAAATTCTCGATTTAAAAAATCTTCTTTCTTAAGTAAAAACCTTACAAGCAACGAAGTTTTTGGCGCCTTGCTTATAATTTACTACTGAATAATAGGAAAGACCCTTAGCTTTAATTTGAGATATTACTTAATAATTTACCCTAAAAATTACGAGTTTTGTAACCTAAGGGATTTATGAGTTTTCAACGTTCAGATACTTATATTCTTTCATACCGCGTGAAAATTTCATTGTTTCAAAGCTTTTTTTTAGCAGTTGGCAAAATTCTCGATTTAAAAATTCTTCTTTCTTGAAAGAAAACATTACAAACAATGTGTATACGCTTGTACGACCGTTGCCGGCTCGGTACTTTTAAGTTATTTTTCTATATACGATAGTCGTTGTATTACTTGCTTGCTTGTTTGTTGGTGTTTAATAATTTGAAACTTCTACACTTGTTTAACAATGAGATTTATTTATTATTAACTTATAATTACACAATTGCCGATCCCGTAATGGCTTGGATCTTCACTTATTGCCTATTTTAGATATATGTTTGCTTGCTTGTATGAATAGCCGATGGCTATGATTGTTACTATGGCGATTGCGTGCGATCTCACTTGTATTATGTTTGATGTGCTTGAGAGAAGCACTGAGGACAAGAAGAACGCTTGTGCGACGTGAGTCGCACCTTATATACGGTGCTATCGGTAGGAGAGAGGGTTACGTTACAGGTTTCGACATGTATCTATAAACTAAATCTGGTTGAGGAATTTCTCACTCCTAAACATACAGATAATTTCATCGAACCCCGATATGCACTTCCCCCCCCGGAAATCCTAAATATACACAGATAACGCCCCGTTACCCTCGACAATGAAGAAGCGATATAGCGTGATTGTTCGGCTTGATTGGTCCACTTAGCACCTATGGATATTTACTGATGATCCTTATGATATAATGGTGTAAGGTTTCTTTCAAATCTTGCGTCGTAAAGTTGCAAAGTTGTGAAGTGATACGTTTTTAAAGTTGTTAAGTCGTGTAATAACGCTACAAGATGACCGACACACGCGAAGTTTCTACAGGCTGCAGCTCAGAGGCAGTAGTAGACAGAACGATGGCCCGAAGAAGCCAAGAAGCAAAGGAGATTCCGTTGACCGATGATATTGTTAGAAAGATGAAATACGTTGAATTGAAAGGGACAGCAAAGAGATTACTGTTGTCGGCAAGCGGTATCAAAGCTGAAGTACGAAACAGATTGCTTGCATATATCGAAGGGCGAAGAGCACGCGTTGTAGGTGCTGAAGATTCAGACGAAGAAACGGATGAAGAACCGGAGAAAGATTCAGACTCAGAAACTGAAGATGAGTGAGAGGAAGTTCTCAATTCGCGACGTGGAAGAAAGTCTTCCGGAATTTTCTGGAGATGACTTAGTCTCAGTGAAAAAGTGGTCAAGTAAATTCGAAGAAATGGCAGAACTTCTTCAATGGAACGACCTGCAGAAGTTAATATATAAAAAACGGATGCTGCGAGGTTCAGCTAGGCGATTT
The DNA here is from genome assembly GCA_023678845.1 of Mischocyttarus mexicanus. NCBI lineage: Eukaryota > Metazoa > Arthropoda > Insecta > Hymenoptera > Vespidae > Mischocyttarus > Mischocyttarus mexicanus. Next base: position 158,472 of record JACGTP010000139.1, on the reverse strand, counting down.
GTAGAATCGGAAAAGGGTATCACTTCGTGGGCAATGTTGAAGAAAAAACTGGCAAGTGAATTCAGAAATAGAATCAGCAGTACGACGGTCCACGCTCAGTTAGCTGAAAGAAAGAAGAGACCAGACGAAACAGGGCAGGAATACATCTACGTGATGAAAGAAATAGCTGCGTTAGGAAGGGTGGAAGAAAGGGCGCTGTTGGAACACATCATCAGCAAGATTGTAGATGAAGAAGTAAATAAAACGTTTTTATATCAGTCTCGAACATTAAAGGAGTTAAAATAGAATATCGAGATATATGATAAAATGAAGAGAAAGTCGAAGGCTATTCAGCCAGTAAGCAGTAGTAACAACGAAGTCGAAAGAGAAAGAAGACCAGAGCCAACTAAGGCGAAGAAGGCACATTGTTTCTCGTGTGGCTCACCCGATCATAGTGTGAAACAATGTTCTGCGTTAGGAAAAGGACCGAAGTGTTTCCGATGTAATGAATTTGGACACATTGCAAGTGAATGTCAAAAACGCGTTAATCTGATCGTAGCCTCAGAAGATTTAGAGTCGGTAGTTATTCAGGGTAAAGAGTTTATGGCATTGGTGGATTCTGGAAGTGATCTCACGTTGTTGCGCGAAGACAAGTTTACAGAAATCGGATCAGTAGAATTAACCAACACCATCAAACGTGCCGAAGAAGCGGGTAACGGTAAAATTCGTATTATAGGCGCGTTTGTAGGCGAGATAAATGTAGACGACGTGGTGTGCAATATTAAGATTTACGTAGTTCCGACGAGTGCGATACCGAATGTGTGTATTTTGGGAAAGAACGTTTTAAGCAACGTAGAAGTAATCGTTCAAAAGGGAAAAGTTGTGAAGATGGTGCAAATACACGAAGACGAAGAGAAAGGGAAAACCAAGAGAAGCACCGAGCTGAAAGATGACACGAGATCAGTCGACGGGGAAAACGCTGAAGCAGTGTGCGAAGAGGATGTGATGAAAGGTGTTTTTAATATAACGATGCGTGAATTAGACGTTAAACCACAGTTTGTGAAGGAAGTGGAATAGTTGGTGGTAGATTATAAACCCGCGAAACAGGTAAAGACTTCAGTAGAGACTCAAATTAAGTTGCATGATGATGTACCTGTAACATCGAGACCACGTAGATTAGCTCCGCGGGAAAAAAAAGTTTTAAATAAGCAGATAACGGAATGGTTGGACGAGGGTGTAGTGCGAGAAAGCAAGAGTGAATGGGCGAATCTGGTGGTAATAGTTCCTAAAAAGGACGGAACCAGTAGAATTTGCGTAGATTGCAGAGCATTAAATCATAAGATAAGTCGCGATCATTTTCCAATGCCGTTGATTGAAGATTGTATAGATGATTTAGTATATATGAGGGTATTTTTCGTGATAGATTTAAAGAATGGATTTTTTCATGTACCAGTAGAAGAAAGTAGAAGGAAGTATACTTCATTGGTAACCCCTGACGGTCAATTCGAGTTTAATAAAACGCTTTTTGGGTTATGCAATAGTCTTACGAGTTTTTTACGATTTATAGCAAAGGTTTTAAGGGAATTTATCCGTTGTAAAGTTGTATTTACATATGTTAACGACATAGTCGTACCAGGTATCAACGATGAAGACTGGTTATCAAAATTAAAAGTAGCATTAGAAGTTGCAGCTAGAAATGGATTTCAGATTAATTGGCCCAAGTGCTAGTTCTTAAAGCAGAAAGTAGACTTTCTAGGTTTTACAATAAAAGATGGAAAAGTTGCTCCCGGTCAGGCAAAGTTAGTAGCGATACGACGATTTCCGACGCCGAGAAGCCGTAAAGAAGTACAAAGATTTTTAGGAATAACCGGATTTTTCAGGAAATTTGTAAAAGATTATGTTCAGTTATCGCGGCTTCTAACCGATTTAATCAAGAAGAATGTAAAGTTGGTATGGACGGACAAGTGTGAGTGTGCGTTTAAGATTTTGAAACATGATATATTGGTAAAGAGAAAAGAGCGAGATAAAATCAGAGTTGTGGCGAAAGAAAACCTCCTGTTGATCCAAGAGGAGAATCGACGACAGAATAATACAAGGCGACGTTGTATTTATTAAAAGAACTCAGTTCGGCCGTCTATGAAAAGTATCGCCAAGTACTTAGGACCGTATAAGGTTACCCGTGTCATCGGAAACCACTGATACGAAATGAAGCATGTTAGCAAGGGGGAAGGGCCACGTGTTACAACGACAGCGGCAGACTATATGAAGATGTATCGGCCAGAAGAGGAATCTCAATCTTCGGGGACCGAAGATTTGCAGAATTGCCGAATGTTGGAAAGACAAAGAGCAAAGGATCGCGTAAGTAAACAGTAAGAAACACAGTGGATATAATATAAAAGATCAAGCACTCGTATATATGCATAGGTTTTATTTGATGTATCGGATTACGCTGGCTTATCGCGAGTTGCGTCGAAGCTTCGAGAGCATTCCCGAACCGGATGGAAGAAGAAAGAATCGAAGGTTGGATAATCGAGAATAATCAAGAAGTTGCTAGAAAAGAAGTAGGAACGTGGAAATGAGGCGATGTATAAATGAGCGGCGCAAGGACCGAGAGGTGCATTTTTTTAAGATCAATAAGTGAGAAAAAGGCATTAAGTGAGAAATCATTAAGACAGTTTTTCCGAAGGGCTTTAGCGTGCATGGGTCGGTATCACATGTTTATATTACGTTGAACGAAGTGTAAAACACTATTTTAAGGCTATTCTATTCACCCTGTATTAAATATTAAATAAGCAGAATTAACATCAGTGTACGTTAATCATTCACCTCTACACTAAAGCCACATTCCTACAAGTATAGAAATTACAACTGAATAACAGGAAAAACCCTTACCTTCAATTTGAGATATTTCTTCATAATTAAAACTAAAAATTACGAACTGGGTAATCTAATGGAGTAAGGAGTTTTCAACGTTTAGATACTGTGATTCTAGCATACCGCTAAAAAATTCTATACGCTCGAGCTTTTTTTTTCGCTGTTAGCAAAATTCTTGATTTGAAAATTCTTTTTATCGGAAAAAAAAACTTACAAATAACTAAATTTTTAGAGCCTTGTTAAAAAATTATTACCAAAAAATAGGAGAAACCCTTTGCTTCAATTTAAAATATATCTTCATAATTTACCTCAAAAATTACGAACTAGGTAATCTAAGAAAGCATTGAGTGTTCAATGTTCAGATACGGTGATTCTTGCAAACCGCGAACAAATTCCATAGTATCGAGGTTTTTTTTCGCTGTTGGTAAAATTCTCGATTAAAAACTCTACTATCTGAAAAACAAACCTTACAAACAACGCAATTTTGAGCGTTTTGTTAAAAAATTTCTACTGGATAATAGAAAAAACTCTTAGCTTTAAATTATGATATTTGCTAATATTTTACCCTAAGAATTACGAACTGGGAAATCTTAGTCAGCAATAAAATTTTAACTCTCTGATACTGCGATTCTAGCATAACGCAAAAAAATTTGTTAGGTTAAAGACTATTTTTTCTCTGTTAACAAAATTCTAAATTTGAAAATTTTTTATTCGGAAAAAAAACCATAAAAACAACAAAAGTTTTTGCAACTTGTTAAAAAATTACTAATATATAATAAGAAAAACCCTTAGCTTTAAATTGAAATATTTCCTAATAATTTACCCAAGGAATTACAATCTGGGTAAACTAAGGGAGTAATGAGTTTTCAACGTACAGATTCTGTGATTCTAGAAAACAGCAAAAAATTCTACAGTTTCGAAGTTTTCTTTCGCTGTCGGCAAAATAATCGATTTAAAAATTCTTCTTATAAGAAAAATACCTTATAAACAATAAAATTTTTAGCTCCTTTTTTAAAAATTATTACTGAATATTAGGAAAAACTCTTAGCTTTAGTTTGAAAGTTATCTTTATAGTTTACCCCATAAATTACAAGCTAGGTTATGTAAGAAATAAATGAGTGTTCAACGTTTAGATACTGTGATTCTAGCATACCGCAAAAAAATTCCATGGTTTTGAGGCTTCTTTTTCGCTAAAGGCAACATTCTTTATTTGAAAATTCTTCTATCTGGTAAAAAAACATCACAGACAAAGAAATTTTTTGCGCCTTGTTTAGAAATTACCACTGAATAAAAGGAAAAACCCTTCGCTTCAATTTTTGATATTTGATCATAATTTACCCCAAAAATTACGAACTAGGGAATCTAAGAAAGTAAAAAGTTTTCATAGGCCTTAATTCTTTAGGCCCGAGCTTTTATATTCGCTGTTGGTACAATTCTCTATTTAAAAATTCTTCTATTCGGAAAACATACCTTACAAAAAACCTAATTTTTAGAGCTATGTTAAAAAATTACTACTGAATAATAGAAATAGCACTTAGCTTTAATTTCAGATGTTTCTTAATAATATAACCCAAGAATTACAATCTGGGTAATAAAAAAAAACAATAAGGGTTTAAAGTTCAGATACTGTGATTCTAGCATACCGCAAAAAAAATCCATAGTTTTCAGGCTTTTTATTCGCTGTTAGCAAAATTCTCGATTTAAAAATTCTTCTATTTGAAGAAAAAATCTTACAAACAACAAGATTTTCACCTGCTTGTTTGTAAATTACGACTGAATAATTAGAAAAATCTTTAGCTTCAATTTAAGATATTTCCTAAAATTTTACCCCAAGAATTACGAACTGGGTAGTCTAACGGAGTAATTAGTATTAAACGTTTAAGTAATAAGATTATAGCATACCGCGTAAAAATCTCCAGTTTCGAGGCTCTTTTTTCGCTGTAAGCAAAATTCTTGATTTAAAAATACTTGGTTACAGAGAAATAACCTTACAAAAAAATAAATTGTAAAGCATTGTTAAGATATTACTGCTAAATAATAGGAAAAACCCTTAGCTTTAATTTTAGATATTTCTGAAAAATTTACCCCGAGAATTACGACCTAGGAAATCTCAGGGAGCAATAAGTGTTTAATGTTCAGATACTGCGATTCTAGCATAGCGCGAAAAAATTCCGTAGTTTCGAGTTTTTCTTTCGCTGTTGGAAAAATTCTCGATTTAAGAGTTTCTTATATCTGGAGAAAAACCTAACAAACAAGAAACTTTTAGCTACTTTTTAAGAAATTTCTACTAAATAATAAGAAAAACCCTTTTATTCTAATTGAGATTTTTCCTAATAATTTACCCCAAGACTTAAAATCTGAGTAATCTAAAGGAGTAATGAGTTTTTAACGTTTAGATACTGTGATTCTAGCATTCCGCGAAAATATTCTATTGTTTCGAGGAATTTTTTTGCTTTTGGCGAAATTCTCGATTTGAAAATTCTTCCTTCTTTAGAGAAAAAATTACAAACAACAACATTTTTTGCGCTGCGTTAAGTAAATACAACTGAATAATAGGAAAAACCTTAGCTTTAATTTAGGATTTTTAGTTATAATTTATAACAAAAATTACGAACTTGGTAATCTAAGGGAGTAATGAGTGGTCAATGTTTAGACACAGTAATTCTAGCATACCGCGAAAAAAATTCCATAGTTTCGAGGCTTTTTTTTCGTTCTTGACAAAATTCACGATTTAAAAATTATTCTTTCTGGAGAAAACACCTTACAAACAGCGAAAGATTTAGCCGTTCGTTACGAAATTACTGCTGAATAATAGGTAAAACCCTTAGCTGCCATTTTAGATATTTCTTAATAATTTACCTTAAGAATTACGATCTGAGCAATCTACAAGAACATTAAGTGTTCAACGTTTAGATACTGTGATTCTAGCATACCTTGAATAAATTCAATCGTTTCAAGGCTTTTTATTCGCTTTAAGCAAAATTCTGGATTTAAAAGTTTTTCTATTTAAAAAAAAAATTTTATAACCAACGAAATTTTTTGCGAGTTATTTAAAAACTACTACTGAATAATAGGAAAAACCCGTAGCTTCAATCTAGTATAATTCCTAATAATTTACCCTAATTATTCCAATCTAAGTAATCAAAAGGAGTAATGAGTGTTTAACGTTCAGATACTGTGATTCTAGCGTAACCCGAAAAAGTTTCACATTTTTAATGCTTTTTTTCCCTTCTGGTGAAATTCTCGATTTGAAAATTCTTCATTTTTTAGAGAAATAATTACAAACAACAAAATTTTTGGCTCCGCGTTTAGAAATAAATACTGAATAATAGAAAAAACCCTTAGCTTTAATTTGAGATAAATCTAAATAAATTACACCAAAAGTTACGAACTAGGTAATCTAAGAGAGTAATGAGTTTTCAACGTTCAGATACTTTGATTCTAGCATACCACGAAAAAATTCCATTGTTTAGAGGCTTTTTTTTTGTTTTATTTAAAATTCTTTACTTAAAAATTTTTCTCTTTTGAGAAAAAAAATTACAAACAACAGAATTTTAAGCGCCGCCTTTAGTTACTACAACTGAAGAATAAAACAATCTTAGCTTCTATTTTAGATATTTTTTAATAATTTACACAAAGAATTACGAACAGGTTTATTTTCGGGAGCATTAAGTGTTAATCGTTCAGATACTGTAGGTCTAGCATACCGCAGAAAAATTCCATAATTTCAAGGGTTTTTTTCCGCTGTTGGAAAAATTCTCGATTTAAAAATTTTTTTTTTGGAGAAAAAACCTTACAAACAACGAAGGTTTTAGTGATACGTTAAGAAATTACTACTGAATAACTGGAAAAACTTTTAGCTTCAATTTGAGATATTTCCTATTTATTTACCCTAAGAGTTACGAACTCAACAATCTAAAAGAGTATTGACTGTTCAAGTTCAGGTACTGTGATTGTAGCATAACGCAAAAAAATTCCATAGTTTCGAAGCGTTTTTTTCGCTATTAGCATACAATTAAATTTGAAAATTCTTTTTTTGGAATAAATGTCCCTAGAAGCGGCTATATTATTAGTGCCTAGTAAAAAAAATTACTACTGAATTTTAGAAAAAACCCTTAGATTTCATTAAAGATATGTTTTAATAATTTATCTCAAAAATTACGCACTAAATAATTTAAGAAATATAGAAGCGTTTACTATTCAGATGGTGACAATTTAACATACACCGAAAAAATTCTACAGGTACGTAGCGTTTTTTTCGCTACTAGCAAAAACCCTAATTTGAAAATTCTTTTTTCTTAAGAATTCCTTTTACCAGCATCTATGTTTTTTGCTTATCTTTACAAATCTACTACTAAATTATTAAAAAAGCTTTTTTCTTTAATTTTTGATATATCTTTATTTTTTATCCTGAAAAGTACGAACTGGGTGATCTATAGGATTTGGAAGCGTTTAACGTTCTGATGAAGTGATCTTATCATAGTTTGAAAAAATTCCATGTTTTCGAGGCTTTCTTTATACTGTTAGCAAAAACATGAAATAAAAAATTCTTATTTTAGAAGTAATAGACTCACAAGCGACTATATTTTTAGCGATACGTTGAAAAATTATTACTAAATAATAGGAAAACGACTGAACTTTACTTCAAAATATATCTTAAAAATTTATCTAAAAAAATATTATACAAACTAAATAATCTTATGGATTTGGAAGCGTTCATCGTTCAGATAGTGTGATTTTAGACTACCACAAAAAAATGTTATAGTTTGATTCTTTTTATACGCTTTTAGCAGAAACCTTAATTTAAGTAATCTTATTTCTAAAAAAATAGCATTACGAGCGACTCTATTTTTACTGCTGCGGTAAAAAATTATTTTCTAATAATATGAAAAGCACTAAGCTTGACTTTAAGATATATCTTTAAAATTCTTTGGAAAAATTCCATAGTTTCGACGCTTTTCTTTCGCTCATAACAATAACCCTTATTTAAAAATTCTTATTTTTAATGCAATAGTCTTACAAGCGACTATATTTTTAGCGCTTGGTAAAAAAATTACTACTCATAAGGAGAAAAAATCATTACCTTTATATAAATATAAATCGTCAAAATTTATTCCAAAAAATACTAGCTGCCTAGTGAAAACAGAACGTAAATATGACGTATGATTTAAGATATTTTTAAAAATTACGTAAATCGTACGTAATATTAACGTTATGTGTTCACTGGGTAGGTAATCTAAGGAAGTTAAAAGCGTTTGTTCTTTAAATGCTGTTATTTTGGCAAGACCATATTTTTAGCGCTTAAGTAAGAAATTACTGTTGTATAGCATAGAAAATGTTTAGATTGATTTTAAATGTTTCTTTAAAATCTATCACAAAAAATATGATTTAAATTTTTTTAGATAGAAACGTTTTCGTTTTTAAAGCTTCGATTTCTGCATATCCTGAAAAAATTCTGCAGTTTAAAATTTTTTTCGCGTAAGGTAATCATTCTTTTATAAATAGTCTTCTTTTTTAAAAGTTTTGCTTACGATATTTTTATTGTCTCGGTTAGAAACAAGTACTCAAAAGCAAAAACATTTTATTGCTTTTGTTTATTATGTATTCTTATAATCTATAACAAGAAACTCGTTCGGAGTTGTTATTAATAGTAAAAAGCGTTCATTGATCAAGTGCTGTGATTTTTGCATATCTCGAAAAAATATCGTAGTTTTAATTATTTTTTGTGTTTAGGCGGAAAACCTTAATTTAGAGTTTTTTTTTTTAAAGAAATAATCTTTAAGGCGATTAAAATTTTAGCACCTCGTTGGAAAGTAACTGCTAAATAGCTGAAAATATTCTTAGTTTGGATTTAGGATGTACCTTTATAATCTATAGCAAGGTATTTGTTAAATTTTTTTTTGATAGTAAAAACGTTCGATAGTAAAAACCTTAAGTAAAATTTTTTCTTTTTATAGAAATACTATAAAAAGCGATAAAATTTTTGACGCCTTTTTAAGAAGTAACTGCTGATTAGCAGAAACAATCCTTAGATTTTATTTAGTATGTATCTTTATAATCATTTACCATAAATTCGCTCTAAGTTGATTTAGATAGTAGGATGCGTTCACTGTTTAAGTGCTGTGATTACACTCTTTTCTAAATACATAATCTTAGAAAACAACTAATTTTTAGCGACTTGACAAAGAAAAACTGCTAAAAGACAAGAACAATTCCTAGGTATGATTCTAGCTATATCCTTAAAATTTATCACAATAAATTCGCTCTTTATTGATTTTTATAATAGAATGCGTTCTGTATTCTTGTGTTTTGATTTTTGCTTCACTCAAGAAAGTTTTCTAGTTTTTCGTGTTTTCTTACGGATTATTCTAACACCTTTACTCGAAAATACTTTATTCTAACAATATACTCTAATAAGCAAACCTATTTTTAGCGCCATGAATAGGTATGATTTTAGCTGTACCCTTAAAATCAATTACAAAAAATTCGTTCTAGATTGATATTACAAATAGAATGCGTTTTCTGTTAAAATGCTGTGTTTTTTGCATTACGCAAAAAAATTACTTACTTTCTAGACTCTTTTTTCGGTGTTTGCTTAAAACTTACATCTAAAATACTTCGTTCTAAAGAAATAAACCTATATGCGAACAGATTTTCTGCATTTTAAGTATGAAAAACTGCTGAATAGCAAGAATAATTTTTAGGTTTAATTTCAGTTTTATTCCTAAAATTTACCACCAAAAAATATGGTCTTAATTGAATTTAATATTAAATATCGTTTTCTCTTCTAGTGCTGTGATTTCGGCATTACGCAAAAAAAACGTTTGTTACTCGTATTTTTTTCGGATTATGCCAAAACCTCAATGCAAAATACTGTATCTATACGTATTCTCTTAAAAACAAACTTATTTTTATATTCAGCGCTAAAAATAAGAGTAATAACTAAATAGCAGGAATAATTTTCAGAGTTAATTTTAGCTTTATAACTTAAATCTACAATAAGAAAATCGTTTTAAATTGATTTTTGTGTTTGAATTAATTCTCTGTTTTAGTGTTGTGATTTCTGCATCTCGTGAAAATTTCCGTACTTTCTAGGCTTGTTTTTGCTATATGCCCAAAACCCTAACTCCAAAATACTTTTTTTTAAAGAAATAATCGTAGTAGCGAACTAATGTTTAGCGCTTCGATTAAGAATTATTCCTAAATAGCAGGAATAATTTATTGGTATGATTTTATCTGTTTCCTTAAAACCTATCTCAAGAAATTCGCTTTATATTGATTTATATAATAGAATGCGTTCTCTGTTCAATTACTGTGATTTCCGAATCACGCAAAAAAATTACATAGTTTCTGGACTTTTGTTTCTGTATACGCTTATGTATTATATCCTAAACACTTTGTTATAAAAAAATGCTTCCATAAGTGAACATATTTTTTGCGCTTTAATTGGGAATAACTACTAAACAGCAAGTATGATACTTAGGTTGAATTTCAAATGTATCCTTTAAATCCCTTAAAAGAAATTCGCTTTCAATTAATTTTTATAGTAAAATGCGTTCTCTATTTTAGTGTTGTCATTTCTGCATCACTTAGCAATTTCCGTAGTTTCTAGGCTTTTTTTGTGGTATAGGCGGAAAACCTTTAATCCTAAATATTTTTTTTTAAAGAAATACTCTTAAAAGCGAACTAATTTTTAGCGTCTTGATTAAGAATTAATGCTAAATAGCAGGAATAATTAATAGAAAAAATTTTAGCTGTTTCCTTAAAACCTATCACAACAAATAAGCTCTATATTGATTTTTATAAAAGAATTCGTTTTCTATTTAAGTGCAATGATTTCCGCATTACGTGAAAAAATTACTTAGTTTCTGGTCTTTTTTGTCGGGATAAGCTTAAAACCTCAAATTACAAATAATTCCTTCGAAAGTAATACTATTAAAAGCAAACTTATTTTCTGCGCCATGAATAATAGTAACTACTGAATAGCAGGAATAAGCTTTAGGTTTGATTTAAGCAGTATTCCTAAAATCTCTTACAAAAAAATTTAGTCTCTATTTATTTTAATAATAAGAAGCATTTCTTGTTCTTGTGCCGTTATTTCTGCATCACCCAAAAAAATTTTCTAGATTTTCGTGTTTTCGGTATATGCAAAAGCTTCTTATCAGAAATACTTTGTTCTAAGAATATACTCCTAACAGCGAAATTATGTTCAGCGCCTAAAATAAAAATAACTGCTTCATAGCAAAAATAATCCTTAGGTT